>PVLD010012175.1:0-61667 GCA_004027595.1 Dinomys branickii | reverse complement strand
GGGAGGGATCGAGCTGTCTGTATTATCGGGGCGCTAGGACCCAGCAAATCTTTCTCTCCGCTCCCGGCGTTTGGAGCCCTCCATGCGGCCCGCCCAACACGCGCGAAACGTGGGATTGCCGGGCGTCTCCGCCGCTAACAAGCCGATCTCTGTCGGGAGTCGCCGGGGGGCTGTGCCGGCTCGGGAGGTGGGAGGGATCGAGCCGTCCGTGCTCTCAGGGCGTCAGGACCCGGTAAATCTTTCTCTCTGCTCCCGGCGCTTGGGGCCCTCCACGCGGCCCGCCCGACACGCGCGAAACGTGGGATTGCCAGGCATCTCTGCCGCTAGCAAGTCGATCTCTGTCGGGAGTCGCCGGGGGGCTGCACCAGCTCGGGAGGCGGGAGGGACCGAGCCGGCTGCGCTCCCACGGCGCTTGGACCGAGCCAAGCTTCTTCCCCGCGCGGATCGTCCCTGGCTCCCAGCGTCTGGGGCTTTCCCACGTCTCGCCCCGGCAGCCTGGTGCGCCCTACCACATCTCCCCCGGCATCTCAGAGAAATACGCCCAGTTTAAACTTCCCAGCCGAGGTCCCGGCATTCACGCTCGCCAAGTCTGTCTCGAGCTGGTGGTGTTTATTAAGGAGGTTCGCTCCCTTGCTGCTCACCTGGTCGCCATCTTCCCCGGATCTCTCTGCTCATCCTTTATCTCAAAACTTTATTTTTCTAAGTGTGCCTCTTAGAGTTTCCATAACAACAGTAAGTCCTTTAGCAGTTCCTGTAATGGTAAAATCATCCCATTTCCAAGAAGTATAAGGATCAGTGTTCTTGATTTCATTAATCTCATTGCCTTAGTAATTCTGATAGTTAATATTGGTTTCCAATTTGATTAGACAGAGAAATGCCCAGGAAATTAGTAAAACACACTCTTGGGTCTGTCTGTGGGTGTTTGGAGAGATGACTGGCATGTATTATAGAACATTAAAGGGACACACCAGCCCTGAATATGGGTGTCACTGTCCAGTAAGGTGGGAGCTCTGATGGAACTAAAGCCCGCTGGCAAACAGTGAAAGGAGGAAGCCCACCAGCACAGGCACTTGCTCTCTGCTTCCCAGCTGCCATGAGGTGAGTAGATTTGCTCTATTGTGTGCTTCTGCCATGATGTTTCTGCCTATCCCAGACCCACAGCCATGGAGCCAGCCTGCCATCAACTAAACCCCCTGAAACTGTGAGCTGAAATAAACTTTTCTGTGCTTTAAGCTTTGTATGACATATTTTGCCAGAGTTGAAAAGATGACTGACATAGTATTTATTTTAGGTAAGTGCTGTCTATTTTTCCTATTCACTTGTTCTGTTGATTTCACCTGGCTGCCTTTCATCCCAAGTTTCTCCTTGTTGGTTTTTGTTTTGTTCTGTTTTGTTTTTTTGAGGCAAGCTTTCCCTATGAGGTCCAGGCTGGCCATGAACTCATTATGAAGCCCAGGCTGGTTTTGAACTTCCAGCAATCCTCCAGCCTCAGCTCTTTGAGTGCTGGGATTGCAGGCATGTGCCCAGCTCTGCTTGATAGTTCTGACGGCCTTCCGTGTTTTCTGCTAGTGGTTACCGTCCACTTCTGCTGTGTTTGTGAAAGAAATATGACTACTTTCTGGTAAGCAATTTATCAGTTTTCCACACCATGACATTAACTTTCCCCCCACCTTAATAATGATTTTAAAGTATTTTTCTTATCCCCAAAAGAGATTTAAAAAGCATTTATTTTCTTCCTCTTCTCTCCTGTTCATAACTGTTGCCATAGTATTGTATTCTTCATACAATTTTCCCTATAATTATCTTTCTTATCATGAGCTCTCAATTAACAGTTATATGATACATTCTTACCATGTATTGATAAGTATGTAAGCTGAGTGCAACTCAGATGACTCCTGGGAGTCTCCTTCCTCTTCAGGGCGCCCCAGGATGGGATGTTAGGATCCAGGTGATCCCCAAAGTGCCACGTGTCCAGGGTGGGGCTTTGGGAAGGTGATTGTATCAAAGGGCCTTGTACTCGTCAGTGGATGTATTCACTGGTGAGTTTGTAGCTATATGTGGCGCTAGCAGGCAGGCAGGCCTGGTTGGAAGCGGGTCACTGGTGCATGACCTGGAAGGATGCATCTCCCTCCCTGGCTTCTCCTCCCTCTCTGCTTCCTGGCCACCATGATGTGAGTGGCTCTCCTCTGCACCAAGCCCTTCCACTGTGCTGTTTTAGCCTTGGAGTTGGCCAACTGTGGACTAAAAATGTGAGTTGAAATGAAGCTCCCTTTTAAGTTGTGGGTATTGGATATTTTGTCCCAGTGGCAAGAAAGTAACTAAGGCAGGGTTCTTGGGATACTCCTGTGGAGGTATTTCCCGGTAATAAGCATCTTTCCATCACCCTGGTCACCTAGCACTGTGGACTTGCGGTCCTTCTGCAGATGCGATTTCGACCTCTGGCTTCTGGTGGTGGTGCTCAGGGACCTCACAGCCAGCTGATTTTTCCCAGGAGTCGCCTTGTTCTTTTTGACCAGAAACCTGCAATACCTTTTCTCTTTCTTAGGGCATGGGGCGGCCTCAATAGTACCCTCCAAAAACATATATCCATGCCCTAATCCACGGAGTCTATGAGTGTCACCTGTTTGGAAGCAGGAGCTCTGCAGATGGCCTTTTGATCCAAGGACTGGTGTCCTTAAGAGAAAGGAACTGGGGATTGGGACATACAGACACAGTGACAAAGCTCATGAAGATGAAGATAGTGATGAGACTGATGGTGGCCAGAGCCCCCAGGAGCTAAAGGGACACGGAGGATGCTCCCCGAGAGCCTGCACAGGGATTCTGTGTCCTGTGCTAGAGCGGGTGGAGGGGTGCTGGGGAGGAGGAGCATTGAGAATCACTCTCCTGCTCTGGACAGGATCCTATGATCCTGCCCCCCAGTTAAGGCTGACATCCAAGGTCAGGAACAGCAGCTTTTCCTGGTACCAGGAGGTTGTACTCTCTGTGAGCCAGCCAGGTGAGAATGGGGCGCAAACTACAGGGGTACTGGCTGGGGGGGCATACTTGGACCACAGGCTGGGGCTCTGAGGGAAGCCACCCTCCACATGAGCCTGTTGAGCTGAGGCTGGTTCTTGAGCTGCTGAGCTGAGGCTGGTTCTCCTCCCAGTTTGGACCCAGGCTTGCCACCTGCAGCCTCCTTGGTGTGAGACCAGAGCCACCAGGTGCTGAAGCAGCAGGTCCATCACGTTGAGGACTATAGCGCAGCATCTTCCAAAAGCACAGCATGCCCAACCTCACAGAGGCTGTTGCAAGTCCAAGACTGAGCAGGACAGCTGAAACTGGGGTGCAGACAAAGCCCATCCCAGGCCCCATCTACTTTTACCCATGACAGAAGTGTTTCCCACTCTCCTCCCTTCCCTGAGGAGCAGCTCCCCCACCCCATCTACCCTCCTGGTTTCCCCTGCCGTGATGAAATACACACAGAGCCTGTTGAGGTTTGACCCTTCCAACTCCTCTCCAGTGTCCAGAGAGGCAAGTGGAAGGTAACTGTGATAGATTAACTAAAGGTCCATGAGGAACACCCAGCTGAACCAAGACAGTGTGGTGCTGGGTGTGGAAGGCCCACCTGAAGATTGTTACCAATAGCATAAAAGGAGAACTGGAGGGGAAGCAGGTGTGCTGTTGATTCTCCTGCAGAAACTTGCTGTGCTGGTTTTCCTGATATGAACTCAGCTGCTCTCATCATCAGAGGAGTTTGGGTCCTCACTATTGCTGAGGATGGCTGAGGTTTTCTTCTGGGGAACTCTGGTCCTTACCTTGAATATCACTTCCTGGCTCCAGGTAGATCCCTCAGCCTGTTGGCACAGATCCTTCGCCCCACTGGCACAGACTTTCTAGCTATCACCACTGACCTTTGAGCCTTCCCAGTGCCAATGCTTGATACAGACTTGCATGAGACATTGTTGTGGGCTCTTGGCATCCAGTTGGACTCATGGAGGACATTGCCATGGGATCCAGGCCCTCAGGTGGATTCTTTGGGTCTGTAGTGCACAGACAGATATTTAGCACTTTTCTGTATTTGACTTTTTGGGTGACTATTATAAAATAACCCTATAAATTATGTGTCCTGTATTAAATCTATTTTCTTGCAAAACCCTGTCTACAACAGTGACCATCCCTGACTGACAAAGAGACAGAACCAAGACCCTTTCCTGGGTGGAAGTCAGCACCTCGGCCAGCTCTGTGGTGGCCGCACCTCCCGGGGGCCTCTTTCACCTGATAGGGGCCCTAGGATGGGGGAGCTGGATGAAACTTAGTGTGAATCCCCTGGATTCCAAAAAATCCTAGCATGTGGAAAAGACCTCCCGGTATCAAGCAGGTTAATGTTGCCAAGACCAGGAAAGTCAGTCATCATCTTTGAGTCCTTATTGTGGGTCAGAAAGTGTTGGGCAAGGAGAGGGAACAGGCCAGGGGAGCAAAGGTGCATGGAAAGGAAGTATGCACAGCATCTGGGTCATCCTCCCACAGTGGAGGATTACGGAGCATGGACTCTGGGCTTCAACTATGCAGCACCTCAGGGGTGCCCTGCTTCCTGCTCCCAGAAAGACAGAAACAACCAAGACAGTTTTCAGGAAGCCTTGGCAGTTGTATGATGCTCCATCCAGATTCTGTATCGAAATGCTGGAGGTGCGGAGGGCAAAAGGGGCATCGCTGTAGATGGGACCTTGGCATTGCCTGACAAAACTTTCACTGTCTTGTATTTCAAGACCTTTAAGTTGTTCACAATCTGCCCCTAGGATCAAGAGCCATCGTCCACCTCCAAAGATGGGTTCTGAGCCTGGTCAATTCATGAGCTTTGTAAAGAGCACATCATTTTTCCTGGGATTCTTGACCCTTGGCAGCTCAGCTACTGCAGATTTCTTGTCTTTTTCTTTGTTTTATTGACCCAGATCTCAGATGCACCATAATCCTTGATGCAGCCTACATTATGATCATGGGTCGTTGTATGGTTCTTTTTGCCCTGTGCTTCTGCTTGTTTTTGTGTTTGTATCTTAATGACCATAATTTGGCCCCCCGCCAACCTAAGAATGAGTGCCCCATAGATATTTCATCCTTAAGTGTATTTTCCCCAATTATCTCTTAGTCTCTCTTCAAAGAGGAAATCATTATGTAGAATTTGGGGTTCACAGTTCTTAAAGTGTTATGTCATGGATGTGCAAGTCCAGGCATGTTTTAACTGTGCATTTTAAATAATTGATATTGTAGCCAGAGAATGCAAGCAAGATAAAGAAAGACCTAAAATAAAAAAGAAATAAAAGTATTTGTGAAAATGTCATGATTTTACATGTAGGAAATCTCAAAAACTGCATTGTGCAAGTGAAACTAGAAATTCCACTTGACCCAGCTACTCCCTTTCTAGCTGTCTTTCTGAAAGAGTTAAAGGCCTCACATTACACTGATCCATGTACACTCATGTTTATGTAGCACAGCTCATAATAAGTGAAGCTTGGAAGAGCTTCTATGCCTATCAGCAAATAAATGGATAAAGAAAATGTGCTGTTTATATACCATGGAGCACTACTCTGCCATAAAGCAAGATAACCTGAGTTATTTGTACGTACATAGATGCACCTTGAGACCATAATGTCAGGTGAAATAAATCAGACCCAGAAGATTAAATATCACATAGTTTCTCTTATATAAGAAACCCAAGTATAAAGAGCAAACGATAGACAATAGGAAGGAGAGAGAGCTTCTCAAAGGGGAAGGGTATCCAGAGATGGAGTGGGGAGGGGAGGAAAGGGGATGAGAAATGAATTAAGATGTGTTATATATGGGACTGACTTCACACAAGGAATGTAAACATTATACACTATAAATATATACCAATAGAGAAAATGATCTCAAAAAGTAGTAAAAAGTCCCACAATATGCCTTTGACCATTAATGATGATATTTCAACTGAGTTGGATTTAAAAATGCATAAAGATTAATAAAGCACACTTCTGGGTATGTCCAGGTGGGTCACAGAGCGTAACTTGGCACTGTGTCCGGGCCTCACCCTTTCTCTCTGGCTCTGCTCCCAGGCTCTGCTCCTAGGCTCTGCTTCCTGGCTGCCATGGGGGGGAGCAGCTTTGTTCCCCCATGGCCTGCTGCCACGATGTTCCTGCCTTGGAGCAGCCAATCGTGGACTGAATGCTCTAGAGCCCCAGGCCAAATTAAATCTCTCATCCTCTAGGTGGTGAGTTTTGTGTGCTGGGTCCAGCCATGGGAAAGCTAACAATGCACAAACAAAACATTCAAATGGTAAGCAAATGCAGTGAAGTTTCAGCTGAAATCCGAATCATGTTTATGCACTAACAAGATTCTGAGAATGAACATTTTTCCAGAGAAGATATACAAATGGGTATCAGGTGCAAGAAAAAACATCCAGTGTCACCATCATCAGGAAAATGTAAATCAAATGTGAATTATCAGTTCACACCTATGAGGATGGATATGAGGATCATGAGCCATAATGAGTCCAGGTGAGGATGTGGAGGAATTTGAACTCGTCTGCACTGTAGGGGGAATGTACACTGGGAAGCAATATGGAAGATCTTCCAAAATTAAAGAACAAAAGTACCATGTGAAATCCCAGTATTGGGTATTTTCCCAAAAGAACTGTAGTCAGGATCTCAAGGAGATATTTAGGAGCTTTCACATTTGTTGCAAACTTATTCACAGTCTCCATGATGTGAAAACAACCTAAATGTCCACCCGTTTTGATTTTTAAAAAGGTGATGCACATGTGTGCAGCACAGACAGACATACACACAATAACATGATTTCAGCCTTGAAAAAAACTTTAAGACTTTATACTAATAGAAATAAGCCAGCTACAGAGGGACGAATGCTTTACGGTTTCCATTATATAAGGTATCTAAAATCAACACAAAAAGCCAGGACAAGCATGGTCTTGGCCAGGGATTGGGAAGTAGCAGAACCAGAGAGCTGCTATTCAACAAGCACAGAATTTGAGTTGTACGAGATGATTAAGCTTTAGAAATCTGTTGTATAATATGCATCCACAAGTAACAATATGCCTTTGTATGTGAAAAATTCGTCAAGAGTAAACCACATGTGAAGTGTTCTTATCACAGCTAACAAAAGCTACATAAAAAGGACAGTACAATATAGGAAGTCTTCAGGATATTCTTATGTAACATGTTTTGAAAGTGGTTATAGTTTACTTCTTTTTGATCCTGTATTCAATACTGTGGTTTTACCAACAAATGCTTTGACAATAGGGTATAAAACATGCTATTCATGTGCTTTTCCTCCACTGTTTGCTACTATCCGATTTCTTAGTTTTGTCAATCAAATATAAGTATGCAAGGAGATATCACTGTGTGGGTGACCTGTCCCTACTAATATGATCTGTCATAGTTTTATAGTTGATTGGACCCACATATTTCTCTTTTCGGGCACTTCTTTGCCTGTCTGTATCTTACCCAATATTAAAAATCCAATTGTATTTTTCTTACTTACTTGTAGAAGTTTGAATCACCTATAGTCCATGTTGGTAATATATGCAGAAAAAATGTCTTCCTTGCCCTAACTTGCCAAATTCATCAGTATTTATTTTGTGCCATTTAAAAAAAGACTTTTCTTATCCTAGGATCAGAAAAATAATCATCTACAATTCCTTCTAAAATTTTATGTTTCATTTTTTGTATTTTTGCTTTCAGTCAAATAATTATCTTAATTATTGTATATATTTTGAGGTAGGAATACAATGTTTGTCCTTTCTACATGAGCAATGGAAAACCATCTTCCCAGCCCCATTTGCTAAGTAATCTTCCCTTCTACTGGAGATCGTCCATCCCCACCAGGTCAGATACAAAGCAGTTCTGTACCTCAGGTTCTGATTCGAGGCTCTCTGCTTGTTCGCTTAGCCAAGTTGCTATTCTAGCACCGCACTCTCTTCACTACTATGTCTTCGCAAGAAGACAGTCTGTGTGGTAGGCAAGTGCCCCTTTCCTTTTTCTATCCTTAAAACTTTCATGTTTATTCTTAGACCTTTGATTGTTTTTTTTGCACATGTTAGCATCAAGGAGTCAAGCTCCTGGAATCCCTGTTGTGATACTGATTGGAGCTGCACTCAATCTTGAGATCTGTTTGGGTAGAATTTCTATCTTTTTAGAACAGGCACAGTGGTGCGCACCTGTGATCCCAACACTCCAGAGGCTGAGACAGGAGAAACACTGTAAGTTTGAGGCCAGCCTGGGCTACACAGTGAGTTCAAGGCCATTCTGAACTGCATAGTGAGACCTTGTCTCAAAAGAACAGAGATAGAAGGGAGGAGCCAGGAAAGCAGATAGGGAGATCCACCCTCCAGGTAACCCAGGGGCCCACCTCCACCCAGTACATACTTCCGTACAGCTCTCATCAATGGAGCAATCCATCCATCAGTACAGCAGCCCACAATCCAACCCCCCGCAAGAGCCTCACCTGCGAACAGAGAGAATTTGGGGATATTCTCGATCTGAACCACAGCAGCCATACACAAAGAAAGACAGTCCAACACCTGCTGCAGCATGGGTGGACCTTGAGGGCATTATGCTAAGCCCCTCACAAAAGCTGTGCTGTGTGTTCCCACTCACATAAGACACCTGGAAGAGGCAAACTCACAGAGACTGAAAACAGAACAGAAATGACCCAGGGATGTGGGAGGGAAGAACGGCAAGGATTTGCTTTATAGGCATCGAGTTCTGTGTCACCATGATGAAAACTTTTAGGGGAATAGTAATGATAATTGCACAACACAGTGAATGTACCTATGCCCCTGAATTGTAAAAGAATTAAAATGATTAGGATGGTAAAGTCTGTGTTATGCATATTTTACTACAAAAGAAAATAAGCAAACCAAAAAAGTCCACAGATATAGCCTCTCACATTTTCCTAGAGTCTGGGATTCAGGCTCACCAGGCTGACATCCAAGTGTCAGGAAACTGGCTGGAACAGATAACTTGTGGTCAACTTAAAACCCCCAGCTGAACTGAGTAACTCTGGTGCTGGGTGTGGGAGGCCTACCAAGGATTGTTGCCAGCACCATAAGAGGGACAACTGGAGAAGGAGAAGGTGACTGGGAGTGGAAAGGCTGTTGGAAGCTGTTGGTTCTTTTGGAGGAGCTCGTCATGCAGGCTTTCTTGATGAACTTGGCTGTTTTCATCCTCTGAGGAGCTCAGGACCTCGGCACTGAGAATGGCTTTGGCTCACTTTGGGGCAGCTCTGGTCCTCACTTTGAGCATCACTTCCTGGCTCCAGAGGGGAAGGTGGTGCACTGCTCAGTCTCCTGAAGAAGCTAGCTGTGTTGGCTTCCATGATGGGAACTTGGCTATCTGGATCCTTGGAGAAGCTCGGGACTTCACTGTTGCTAGGATGGCTGTGGCACCTTTCAGGGGAGCTCTGGTTCTTCTGAGCATCGTTTCCTGGCTCCAGCGCAGATTCCTCAGCCTACTAGCACAGATCCTTCATTCTGCTGGCACAGACTTCCTAGATTTCACCACTGACCTTTGGGCCTTCCCAGTGCAGATCGATGAAACAGGCCTGCATGAAATATTGTTATGGGCTCTGGGCCTCCAGTTGGATTAGTGGGAGGCATTGTTATATGCTCTAGGTAATCAGCTGGACTTATGCAGGACATTCCCGTGTTATCCAGGCCCTTGGCTAGTTTCCTTGGTCTTAGTGTGTGGACAGATTTCCTGCACTCTTTTGTATACCAGTCTTTGGGTGAATATTATAAATAATCTTATAAAATATGTGCCCTGTATTATATTGTTTCACCTTGCATAATAACCCCCAACCATAACACTGGCCCTGCCTGGGAGCTTCACTTGGACAAGACACATTTCACATCATCTCCAGGTCCCTGGAGGATCCCCCATGGCTCCGGTAGAAGCTCCCCCTTGTCCAATATCTTACTCCAAGGAGAGCTGAGTCCTTTGTATGTTGTCACCTGATGAGGTTAGGCCCACTAGGACACTGCTACTCTTAACTCATCTGACCACTTAACTGGACCCAGGCACAGCATCCTACCACATTCCTGGTCCTGCCTGCCCTCAGGGAAATGGGTGAGACAGGCCATGCCCACCAGGGATGGGAATTTGCAGCCACCTCAGAATTTTACCCACTCCATATGTGTGAGCTGAACTTCTGTAGTTGGCGTATAGGGACACTTGGGGAGGTTTTACATGAAGATACTGAAGGAATAAAAATGAGTGTTTTCAGGAGGGCCCAGCCTGTCTTTGTGATCTAGGACCCCTCACCAGTAAGACGGACAGCTGGGGGCCAGAACGAGGCCCACCATCCCTCGGGGAAAGGGGCCCCTGGTGGTTTCCAATTAGGCTGTGCTTGCCAGCTTCAAGGTCTCACTCCAGCTGTTACCTGGACTTGAAAGGCAAAAAACTGGGTCATGCCATGATTCCAGGCATCCAGAGCAGCAATTTCTGCTAATCAGTCTCTGTCCTCTGGATGCGACAGTGCTTTGTGGAGGTGGCCATCCATCAGGACCACCTGGGGACCCGGGTGCTCAGCCCCTACACGGCAGGTTCTCTAGGGAGGGTCCTGGGTTCTCAAAGCAGGAGGGTGAAGAACCACTGGGTTGGGTAATGACGTGAGGAACAAGTCAGAACACAAGTTGCTTTCATTGAAGGAGTGTTTAGCTTGCTGCAGCAAGAAGTGCAGCGTGCAGAAGAGAAAGGTGTTCTGGAGAGGGTTGGCTCAGTACAGCTCCAGGAGGAAACACAAGTTTCAGGATGCACAGAACCCCCGATAAGCAGGCATCAACTGCTCCCTAGCACAGGGTGCTGCAGCTGCCACAGCTGCAGTCCAGGTGGACCTGGGCCCTGCCTCCAGAGGCCACCACCTCTTGGAAATGCACAGCAGCAGCACAATGCACCCTTAACACTACTGCAGAGAGACTGGATTCTTTAACTGAAGCACAACAGAATTCAACACTAACAGCCTGCACTTTCAGATGAGAAAGGCACACCACGGCTGTGGTAAGAAGAAATGCATTCCAATCTCCATTTCTCCCGGGATGCAGGAATGATACAGTCGAAGGTCTCGCATGTGTGTGAGTGTGTGTGGGAGTGTGTGTGTGCACAGATTATGTGCAGGGACGTAGCAAGATTAGGCCATGTGGTTCCTTGTTGGAGCTGGGTGGCGGCTACATAAGGGTGTTCACTGTACCATTGTCTCCACGTTCATATGTCTGAAATTTTCCATTGTGGAAAATGTATACAAAATTAAATTTTATTAATTGATGACTCAAGAGACAAAATAATAACATATCAATTAAAACCATAAAGGCAAATTAAGAAGAAAAAGTCAGACATGCAAAGAGCAGTGGAGGACAAGAGCAGTGCAGCAAGGCTTCCATCAGCTGGACATGTGGACAGTGTGACACAGACATGACACTCAGGACATTTGAAAGCAGCTTCCCTAGCAACCCAGGTTGCCCTGGCCCCATCCTAACCGTACTAGGACCCGCTGGCTCCAGACAGACTTCTGCCACTGCATATGATCCCCATGGCCAGGGTGCCCCTGAGGGCAGCAGCTGAGGCCACATATCTGCTCCCCAGTGCTGGGGACAATGGATACTTACAGCACTGGAATGAGCCCACGCAGGCCTCCCTTCCTCTCCCAGTAAGTCCAGCTGGGCTTTGGTAGAAAATGTTTCTAACTTAGGGATCCACTTGTCAGAGGAGGGGAGCATCTGGAGAGGAAGGAGAAGCTGCAGATGGCAGAGGTGGGCAGAACTGGACAGGTGGCTGAGGGTAGTGACAGCTTTCTCTCTGAAGAGCCCTGGAGACAAGTGGATGTGCCATGTCTGAGAAACATCTCCTTCCATGGGGAGTGGCCAAGAAGAGGACTGTATGCAGGAGGGGCTGGCCCTGCCCTTCCAGGGACAGCATGCACTATGTATGTAGCTCAGGCTACCCCAGATTCTCTCCACAGCCCAACTTGGCCTCAAGTTTGCAATGTTGTCTCAGTCTCCAAGTGCTAGGGTCACAGGGGTGCACCTCCACACCAACTGCATTAATTCTCACTGTTGAGGTATTAAATGGTCTGTTTCTTTTCTTTGTGCTGATGGCCAAGAACAGTGATATTTAGGGATTCATGTTGGTGATCTTGTTCTGGGTCCCATGAGTGCCATGCAGAAGTGCGTCTGTTGGTGGATACAGAACAGTCAGAGCCACTGCACTGTATGCAACTCTCCAGCATCATTGGTCAGGTTCTTCCCATCTACAGGCTGAGGAAAGCTCAGACAGGAGCTCTCCATGCTCCCTCCCAACACACCGAGGGTTGAGGGCTGTGGGTTGAGCAGATGGTGGAGGAAGGGAGGCCCTGCTGATCTCTTGGATCCCTGTCTCCAACTTGGAGATAAAAGAGCATCACCCAGCACACTTGTCCAGGGCCAGCCCTGCTGCCTAGAAGATGCTTCTGCCTTGGCCAGAGCCAGTTTCAATCTGATCACCCGAAGCTGCTATTTGTCCAGTAAAAAAGACTACTCCTATTGCTTCTTGACCGTTTGGCTAAGCTCAAGTATAAAAAGATGACCCTGAGTTTGCACCATTACTGCAGCCACTCAACAGCCGTATTCCAGCATCTCTTTCCAGTGGGCTGGGTAAAGCTCTGCTCTTCAAATGCCCACTAAACCAACTGCACCATCCTGGCCCTGTACTCACTCTACCCATGAATCTTCAATGCCTCCTTGGCCTATGTTCATTAAGTGCTTTATTTTTTTTTTTGAACTATGTTTTGAAAATGTTAAAATACACTGGAGCCCAGTGGTGGCATGTGTCTTGGTCTGTTTTCTGTTGCTTTAGCAAAATTCCTGAGCCTCGATAATTTTATGAAGAGGTTGATTTAGCTCATAGGCTTGGAGGCTGGAAGTTCAAAATCAGTTCAACCTCTGGTGAGGGCCTCTGGGCTGCATTCCAACATGGCAGATGGCAGCATGGCAAGATAGTGTTCGAGGAGAGATTGCACAGCAAGACAGGACCAGAGCCATTTTTTTTTTATAACAACTGACTCCTGTGGGAGCTAACTGGGATCCCAGTAGAGCTACACTGTTCCCTTCCAAGGGAGATGTCCCCAGTGACCCAGCTGCCTTCCCTGAGGCCCCACTGTTTAAAGGGCAGACCACCTCAAGAGCACCACATGGGACCCGGCTTTGGAGAACACACTCAAGCCATCTCTAAACCATAGAGCACATTTGCATTTTCCAAGTTCCAAAAAGAAAGCATATCCAATCAAGTTCTCACATAATGATTCATCAGTAGGTTGACATCTGCCTTGTTCTGAAATATATTAATTTTTTTAAAGAGAGAAAAGAAAAGGTTCCTCAGGGCATGGGGCCAATGGCAGCACATGGAGCCTTGGAACTCGCATCCTGATTGGAAGGCTTTTATCAGTCTGAATGCTACATTCCGACACCACCACCAGGCCGAACAGAGAAATGTTTCCTTCACATGTTGCCAACTGCTGATGGTGCCATTTCCATATTGTAAAACCCAAAGAGTTACAGCTTGCAAAAGGCTGTAAGGGGTAAGCTAACTAGCTTGGGAAAGGGAGCCCCCCACAAGTGTGCCCGCACCTATGGAGGCCTAGGCTCAGGTGGACGGGGGAGCTCTAAGACCCTGCCATGGGGAGAGTTTATTTCAACATTTCTGGAACCAAAGTTGTATTGTTCCTCAAAACTTTAGAAAAGCTGGGAGTGGTGGCATATGCATGTAAGTCCAGGAATCTGGGAGGCTGAGGCAGGAGAATTACAAATTCAAGCCTAATGTGGGTAACTTAGCAAGGCACTGTCTCAAAACTAAAAATAAAAAAAGCCATAGCGCAATGCAAATGTCCTGGGCTCAATCCCAAGCACAAACGAAAGTAAGAGAGAGAGGGAGAGAAACAGGAAAGAAGGGAGAGAAGAGGGAAGAAGGGAAAGAGGGAAGAAAATTGTAAATCAAAATAAAAAGCCCAACTGTTATTCCAAGATTTCCCAGTTTTTTCATGGCTCTCAGCCATCAGCCAGTAAAGAGGAAAGTTTCTTCTCCAGCCTCACCCAGGCCACATCTCCTCTTTCCATTCCAGTGTTCAAGGCCAGCACCTGTGGTAGGCACGGTAGGCACGACTCCTCTCTCCAGTCACTTCCTCCTCAAGCGTATTTTGCATGAGTCACAGCAATGAGAAAAGGAAAACACTTCCACCGTGCTGTGCCTCTCCTGAGTGATTCCAAACACTACGTGGAATGGAAAAACAAATCAGCAATAAACAGCAGGTGCCCTGAATCCCAGATGACAACACGTGCTCACAGTCGGTAAGCACATGTGGTTATGTACTACATAGCAGTGCCTCAGTTCATGGACTCAGTTCTCTCCAGGGTTCTGGCTGCAGACTGAATTGGGCCAGGACCAAATCAAATTTAATGATTAGGTTCAGTGCTGACCTAGGCAGAAATCTGATTCAGTTCTCGTCTGACTCCATTTGCAACCAGAATTGTGGAAAGAATTCAGTTCATAAACTGAGGCATCTCTGTGCGTCCTACTTGTAAGGGTTATAAATACTGATGCTGGGTTACATGGCTGCTATGCCTTGCTCTTGTTCTTCAGAGTGCATTCCTTCTACTCATTTGCAACAGAGAATCTGACTGTGAGTGACTTTCTTGTCACTGGTACATACTTCCCAGCACTCACTACTTAATGGACTCATTTTGGTTCATGGTTTTTAGAGGATTCCATCCATGCTGGACTGCTCCAAGGCAGGAAGGGCACAGTGGAAGGGCCTGAGCAAAGGAGAGCTGTTCACATCGTGGTGGTCCAGCAGCAGAGAGAGGAGGCAGGAGCCAGAGAGGGAGTGCACCCTTCCAGGTCATGCCCCCAATGACCGCCTCCAGACAACCCTCAGCTGCTAACAGCACTCAGCTCTGAACTCAGCGATCAGATCCACTGGTGAGCGCGGCACCCTACAGTCTAGTCACCTTCCCAGAGCCCAAATTCAGAGTGTGTGAGGGTTTCGGGGACATCCCAGATCTGAACCATGGCAACTGTGGAATGGTGTGTGGTGTGGGCCACAGCGGCCCCATGCAGCCCACATGCGCTAGGCCTCTTGCCTGCCTCATGTATCTCCTGCTTGATTTAATCTCATGTCTCGTTGTTCATCTTACGCCCAAAATGTACAAAATCCATGGTTACTGTTGCCAGGAAGGGGCCACGTGGAGACACTGATCTGGGGGAAGTTGAAGGTCACTAAGGACCATGAAAGTAGACACTTAGGGTGATTACTGCTCAGTGGTCAGGCCCTGCCCCGCTCCACTGTAACTGCCATCTTCACAGGCGACAATACAGACAAGCAAGCTATTAAAGGATGTGCTCCACAAGCCAGTGAGACCACAGACAACTCCCAGAAGGAGCCACGTCCAATGTGGAGAGATGCCAGGGAGGGGCTGCAGGCCGACACAGACCCTGGTCCCTCTCTGCACCGTGACCAGGGGGCCACAGCAGGGAGGCTGCTGTACTGAATGAAAAGTCCAGAAAAACGATGCCGCACTTACCGCTAGCTCTGGGAGGTCTAAACAACTCCACAAGCACTGCTCCTCATCTACTGTGGAGTGAGTGGTGGGCTTTCACGTCCCACATGCCAGAAGCTCAGAAGTCACTGCTGGAAATGTTAGGCAAGCTGACTGGAGGAAAGTTACTTCCCAGAGCACATCTCCTATATGGACAAAATGTCTCTATTCCAGAAACAGATACTTGCTAAGACTCCCAGCGGGCCAGGTCAGTGCCAGCTTTCCAGGCGAGTAACAGTTGCTACAGTTAAATCTAGATGCCCCTAGAGCCGCATGTGATCATAGGTAGGGCCTAGGACGGTGACTGCACTATCAGGGCGCGAGAGCTGAGTACTGTTAGGAGGCGAGCCTGGTTGGAAAAGGCTGGTCACTGTGAGCATGATCTGGCAGTTTCTGTCTCTCTTATTGGCTCCTCCCTTAACTTCCTACCACCTGTCCACCTATCTGTGACCAGCTCTGCTTCGCCAGGCCCCTCAGCCATGCCTTCCCGCCTTGGAGCCAGCTCACTGTGGTAGTATCTCTTCTATAAACTGTGAGCCAAGATAAAGCCCTCTTCCTTTCGATTGTGGCAGTGAGGAAAGTGACTGAGACAATGGCTGTGCTCAGGGGCAAAGTTCCAGGCTACAAAGTGAAACCCTTGTGACCTGGCCCAGCGGGAGCCCGGGCCCCTTGGGTGCCTCGGTAACCTAGGGCGTCAGAACAGTAAGAAGGCGTGGGCAACTGAGTTCCTCCCCCAAGATGTCCTCCTGAAGGGCTTTGCCAGCAGAAGGGAGACGAACTGTTGAGAGGGTGGCGTGTGCTTCCAGATCGCTGTCTGGGTTTGTGGGACACACTCATGTTCATGCAAAACCGCCTAAAACACATTGTCAGTGTACTTCCCTTTGTTAAGGGTACAAGACTGTACATACAGAGACAGAGACAGAGAGCTCTACTGAAAAGGCTTTGCTTATGGGGTTGAGGGTATAAGCAAGTTTGAAATCTGCAAGGCAGGTTTCATAGTGTAATGGTAAGCACTCTGGACTCTGAAATCTGCAAGGCAGCGTGTACAGAATGCAGCCAGAGACCAGAGAAACTCCTTTCTCTGAAGGAGAGGCCTGCATGCGTGAGGAGTCCTGCCCTGCAGCCCCCACGGTTAAGATGGAGAACGAATACCCTTCTGGGTCCAGAGAAATGTATTGCCACCTCTAGGATGAGGAAGGAGGGCTTGCTAATTGAGCTCTAAAACTCCATCTTGGCAGATAATGGTATTATCTCCCACAATTACAGAAATTTACTATTACTATATGTTCGTTTTTATGACATCTTTCTAGTTTTAGGTTTGATTTATTGGACACATAGTCCTGGGCATGACAGGAAGGCCCTTGTCATTTTGTGCCATCAATCATTCCCAGGACCCCTTTGGGAAAATGCTGCCTGCTCTGCAGTGCAGTTTCTACAAATGTATCGCTGCAAAGGCTTGCAGTGTCTGCAACTTCATCTGTCACCTGGTAGGTAACGGCTTTGCTGAGTAAGGAGGATCTGAGAGTTCCTACCACCCAGGCTCTCAGGGTCACTAGTTCTTTTTCTGTTTTTTTTTTTTTTTTTTTTTTTTGGCGGTACTGGGGATTGAACTCAGAACCCTGCGCTTGCTAGGCAGGCGCTTACTCTACTGAGCTATATCCCCAGCTAGGGTCACTAGTTCTGAGGGTGCAGAGGAATAGAAGAGCTGGAGGAAGAGAGGTCCTGAGGTTACACCACCTCCAGGTCCCAAGGGAGGCCATGACAGGAATGCGGGCAAGTGTGTTTCACAACCACCAGTCTCACTTTCAAAGAAACCAGTCCTTGTGGAAGTGCTCAGTGCCTTGGGAGTTATGAGAAGAGTACATCAGTCCGCTTCCACACCCAGGACGAACACCTGACACCCGCAACTTAAAGACAAAGAGGCTTCACTCGGCATAGGGGTTACTTCAGCTCACGGTTGTAGAGGTTCCAGTGCATGGTCAGCTGGCTCCAAAGCAGTGCCACCATGGAAGGATGGCAAGATGGAGCAAAGGTGCTTCATTTGTGGTGGCGAGGAATTGAACAGGGAAACTGTTAGAGAGGAAAGGCACAGGAAGCGGAGACAGTCCCCAGGGTCACACCTCCATGACCCACCCGACACACCCACAAGTGTGCTTTCCTAATTCCTAAGGTAGCTCCCAAGTCACTCTAGTTTACTGTCACAGGGCACATGGCAGCCATCTTGCACTGAACAGAGGAAGTCTGTGGTCCATCATGCACCAGATCCTGCTGCATGCAGAACCTTCAACCAGAGCTGCTGGCAATCAACTACATGAGGCTTGTGGGATTGCCAATTCAGGATGAAATGGGCTGTGACAATGGCTCACCCTGGAGGGGTAGCTGCAGCTCAGAGCTGCGGGTCCTGGCTATTCTTCAGTAGCCTCTGTCCAGGTGTGTTTTTTCCAGCCATAGGAGCCACCTCTGCTAGGTGGGCAACACCTCTAGCTGGAACTATGTGGGGATCATTGAGCAGCTCTGATGCTGGTTGCTGTCCAGGCAGCCCTGTCCAGGTCAGGCCACAGTGGCCAGGACATTGAGTGAAGCCCGGATGGCATCCGAAACATAGAACACAGATTCCCTAATATCCATCCAAAAAGCAAGAGTACCAGGTAACAGAGCAGGGATTCCACCCACCCTGGGAGTCAGCAGGTAGGCACCTACTGAGACTGGCATGGGGGGCATGGGTGGGGGCCATGGGCTGTCCTCTTCCCATCTCTAGTCTGACATTGTATTTCCTTCACCTGAACCCGAGTGAAAGTATGATCTGTCCGAACACTGGTGCCAAAGCTCCAACAAGGAACCTTCCTTTTGCCCCTGTGAAATGTTTTCCCCTTTGACATAATTTCATTAAGCGTTCTATTATTTTTATCAGGAGCACATGGGCATGGAACAAAATTTAGAAGTGCACGATGTGTGGCCCTCCAGTCCCTGTGCACCAGATGCCCAGTCTCCTCACTGTAATAAGGTCCACACATGTCCCCCAGAGAGCCGGTGTCAGCAGGCCAGTGCTGCAGGCTGTCACTCTCCACCCTGCTTTCTGCACTTCCTGATACACTTCAGACACACGTTGGTGAAGACAGAGCAGCCTTACTCTGCTAGTGTCGCATAGCATTGTTCCACGCTGCAGATATCTGATAATCAATTTAATCAATTCCCTATTACTGGTGGTTTCCAATCCCTTGCTCTTTCACTACCCCAATGATCAACCTTGTACGCTTGCCCTCTGTGTATTGGATAAGTTCCTGGAAGTACAGTTCCTAAATCAAAGGGTACAAGCATTTTTAACTTGATGGTACCGTCAAACTGCCATCTGGTGAGGTTTAACCAATGTGCACCCTCACCAGCAATACCAAGGGGTCAACACATGGCGACAGGGATGAACATCAAAGGCTTATGCTTGCATCCTCTAATGAGTGTACCTTCACATGTTTGTTGACTGATATTTACACATTTTGCTTCTTTGTTTGTTGACCTTTTTTATGTGAAGGTACTCCTTATTTATTAAAGGTATTAGTACTTTGGTTTAGCATGCTTTTCTGCTGTGACTATTTTACAGGCTTTTTTCCATGCAG
Source organism: Dinomys branickii (assembly GCA_004027595.1). NCBI lineage: Eukaryota > Metazoa > Chordata > Mammalia > Rodentia > Dinomyidae > Dinomys > Dinomys branickii. The sequence continues at coordinate 42,467 of PVLD010012175.1, read as the reverse complement.
GACATTTTTATGTAGTTGAATTTATGAATGTCTTTGTTTGTGTTTCTGGGTTTTGGCTCTTATTTTTTAAATTATGCCCAAAGATTGTAAAAGTCAGGAGACTTTAAATCAATACACACACACACACACACACACACACACACACACACACGCATGCACGCAGAAGCATGACACAATTCCTTAATACCTGCACACAGAATGACTGTGTGGGAAGGGATGACAGTAGGTTCCGTGCCGATTCAGCAGTCAGATGAGACCCAGCGTGGTAACTGTAGCCACCGAGGTTGCCCAGCCAGTGAGCAGGAGCACAGGCTGAAGGGAAGCCAGAGCAAAGTTCCACACTGTCCTTTATCATCTGCAGGCCTCTCGGGGGAGCCCAGGAGAAGAACCAAGAGCAGCCCTCCTTGATAACCTTCACATTTGATTCTAGTTGAAATCAATTGATTTGACAATGTTGTAACACCTTAGATCTTTGGGCTTGGGCAGGAATTTAGAGATGTCAATAAAATGCCAGAGAGCAAAGGTAGAAAAGCAGTTCCTGCTAATCCCCTATGAAGGGAACAGAAAAGCATGCTCTGGAGAGGCTCACCCTGGTGTGGCTTTCCCTGGGAGAGTCGCACATATGTAGCATGATTTTAAAAAATCATCAACAGAAAGGACACAGTGCCACAAGACTGCCATTCTGAAGCAGTTTTAGAAATTCTCTTTCCTGAGGTTCTATACTGGTGCTGTTGTCGCTGCCTTGATGTCCTGAATCAACTCAAAATCTTTACTCTTCGTGGTCTGTGTGGCTTTGGGCAAGAGCCAGAAGTCACGTGGTGCCAGATCTGGTACACGTACAGTGGGCAGGGACGCGGCACTGTGCTTTAGTGCACTGCCTTCCACATCAGCAGCAGCGCCCACCGTATTTCCATCAGACTTCAAGGTACAAGAGAGGACCCCAGAGCTTTGCCAGATGGTGGCAAGAATGGTGGGTATCTGAAGCAAAGTGCTGTATTTTGAGGGGAATTAATGGCAACATCTACTGTAATAAAATTTTGAAATTTAAACATTTTCTGTCACACCTCATAAAAACATGAGATTAAGAGCCAGTGATCAGTGGTGACACAAGTCTGGAATCCCAGCACTTGGGAGGCTGAGGCAGGAGGATCACTGTGAGTTCGAGGGCAACTTGGGCTACAAAGTGAGTTCAAGGTCAACCTGAACTGTATAATGAAACTTTACCTCAAAAAGACCAAAAAAATAAAAATAAATAAATAAAAAAGAGCCAGTGAACAGTGAACATAAACAATGACCTCTTCATTCCTTCCCACCAGCAGTGGTCACACAGAGTTCACTCATCCCTAAGGGAACACAGCCTAAGGTGTCCAACTGGCCATGCAGGGTGGCAGGGTGGGGGGGCTGTTAGGGTACTTTGTGGACACTGAGGGTACACTATTGCTGGTAGGCAGCTCAGTGGTGCCCAACCCACCAATCACCAGCTGTGTTCCTGGAGGGGGATGTGATTTGCTGGTTTTGTCTCCTCTGTGGTAAGTCCTTGGCTCAGAAGCAAAGGACCCCAGTGCGCCTGGCTGGGGTGCAGGGTGCCTGAAGCATGGGTGGAGTCAAGCAGTGTCTTACTGCCTCTCCTCTCCACCCACTTCCAGTTCACAGAAGTTTCTCCACTCGGTCCGCAAACCAGCACGACAGAGCAGACTTCAGCTGCCCCTAAAGTGATCCTTTTTTTTGCTTCAGGTGTCCACATGGAACCCAGGGCCTCCCACTGACCTGCCCTCACCCCTAAGCTGCTCAGGCTGCCTCAAATGTGAGACTGCCTTGGCTCGGCCTCCCCTAGTGCTGATTCCAGACCTGGATTAAAGGCAGCTCTTGAGGCTCCTCCTTGGTAGGACAACCACTCCTTGTTGGAGGCATCTCACAGGAAACACATGCCACAACACAGTCCTCTGGACAGTTCTACTGAGTCCAAGGAGAAGCAGTGCTGAGCCCACCCTCAGGTCCCTGGTGAAATATGCGAGGCCGTCTGCAGCCCCGCCTTTTGCAAGCTCCTCTGCTCCCCACATTCGCTGCGGTGCAGGTGGTGCAGGAGCCGTGCTCTGAATGCTCACCCCCTATGGCCCGCCGTGTAGATGTGGAACCCTAACCTCTCCACCCCAACACGGGGTTACGGGGAGGGGCTCACCTCGTGAGGGCGGAGCCTGCGTGAGATCAGGATGCTTACAAAAGGAACCTTGGCCTTCCCACTGCCAGGTCACAGTGCCAAGTTACTGTTTGAGGAGTGGGAAGTGGCCCTCACAAGACCCAGAGTTTGCCAGTCAGTTGGTACTTCCATCCTAACTCCCAGCCTCCAGAACTGTGAGACACCAACACTGTCGTTTATATGCCGCCTATGTATGTGGTCTGTCCTAACAACCTGAAGGGGGAAGACAGTCCCACCTGGACACAACTTAACTGCTGAAAAGAGACACTAAGCCCTCCACTGAGGGACAGGAGCATACAGGGTAACTGCCTGTTTCCGTCAGCAGCAGCCACCAGGCATCACCTGGGTACACCTGGCCGGGCTAGAGGTGCTTGCATCGGCAGAGGCCTTCTCATGGAACGAGTGATTAATATGTGCCTGCCTGGAGAATTTTTATTTCTTCTTCACCTTTGGAGCCAGGGGCGCAAAAGTAGATTGGTTGTGTTCATGCAAGCTTTCAAGCTTTCCGCAGTGTGGTGCTCTTTCTTTTTACTGAGCAGTTAATGATCTGTCTATTTCACTGGTCTTTTTAGAAGAATAAGCTTTGGAGTTATTGGCCATCCCCACAGCGCATGTATTCCATTTCATGACTGGCGCTTACTCAGGCTTGTGAACTGACACTCAGATGCTTCTGTTCTGTTTTATTTTTCTGCTCGAGACATGCTATTAAAATTTTTCACTAAAACTGGGATTTGTCATTTTTCTTCCTGTATTATTTGCTTTTTCTCAATATTTTGTTGCAAGGTGCCTCATTTTTGATGGCATATTCTTTTACAGAGGTAAAACAGAGAAAGGTTGCCCATTCCTCCCAGTTGTGATCCTGCCATGAATTCCACTTTGATAAGAATATAGACATGCTGAGTGCCTTTATCATTTCAAATGCACACTCCCTGACCACCAGATGGCACTTCCAGGGGGTTATTCCAACATACACGTGTGTGATATTTGAAATGAAAGTGCAGTGTTATTCATTGCAGATGTTGGGGCAGTAACAAAGGACTGGAAAAAACCACGTGTCTACTCATGGGGGTGTGGAGAGGGGAGGGCAGGTCTGCTGCTTCGCTGAGTGGGCAGACTCCTAGATATTGATTGGAAGCGAGGTCCATTATTTCATAGAAACAGCACTGAGGAACAGAACATTCCACATGAACATCAGTATTTGTGGAAGAGCGGAACTCACCTATCTCTAGACTGTCCCTGGAAGGAAAGACAGGAAATTGCCAGCTGTCTCTTTGGAGGGCCAAGGGGTGGATGGGGGATGTTTACTGATCTGAACCTCTCAAATATTGAGCTCAGAATGTTTAGCAATTCAGAACATAATTAAAATATAGTATCTGCACCTGCATCTTGCGTGAACACTTGCCAGTGTGTCAGCTCAGGTTTTGGAGCTATTTTGCATTTCTGTCTAGTTTCCTTCCCGCTCTCAACCCCTACCTCTTCCCAGCCTGTCCTTGGGGGGACACCACTCTCTCAAGTAGGCTGGAGGCTGTGTTTCCTAGGTTTTCTGCTCCCTGCTGCAGCCTGTGAACAAGAACATGGCACGATGGAACCAGGCGGTGGGGCTGAGGCTTGGGGCGCAGCACTGTCCTCCCCCAGCTGGGCCTCCTGGTGGGGGCCTGGCCCATGGAGACCCTGGTCACAGGCTCACCCTGCCCCCAGGACTGGTGGCAGGTGGGACAGGAAGGCCCCCACTTGGACGCCTTGGTCAGCTCAGCTCAAGCTCTCACTGAGCCCATGGAGACCGCTGTGCCAGAGACAGAGACCCATTCTGTGGGCCCTGGGGCTCACTTACTGATTCACTTCCTGATCCACTGAACAGGTCTAAGGTCCGAAGACCCTGCCCCTGTCAGCATGCTCTTCCCCATCACTGGCTGCACAGTCCAGGGGATACAGGCATACAAGGGGGGACCTGTCCCCTCTGCACATTCACTTTCAACTCCCAATAGCTGTCATGTTCCCCTAGATGACTCCACCGACTAAGCTGGGGTCTCTGTGGTTTTCTGCTATCACACAGCAGAGTAGGACTTTGCAAGCAAATCAGTGTACACATCTGCTGGGCTGTGACAGATGTGGAGACCAAGTGCCAGTGGCCTGGTAGTGTGCAGCCCACACCTGACACCTCCCTCCTTTGCTGCATGACAGATATGCAGCCAAGTTGTGCATATCTGTCATGCCTTTTCTAGGGTATCTACGTGATATTCCAAAGTCCAAAAGAATGACAGGGTGTCTGTCTCCCTTGCTGCTCAGTGGTGCCCTGGGCCAATGACACGGGTCCACAGAGGGACAAGAACCCCTCCCTCTGCGGGATATCTCTGCTTTGCAAAGCGCTCCTTGGGATCAGACTGCCCAAAATGCTGACTGAAATGAGATGAAAACTCTTCAGCAAAAGCATGGAGGTTAGAACACTTCCCATTTTAAAAACTGCCTTGCACATCCTGGAAGCTCTGGGAGTGACTGAGTGCAGTTACTAACCTCATACACCTAGGGCTCCTCTGCCAGGTGCTGCCAGGCAAATTCTCTGCTGCAAAGTCCCCAGCAAATGACATCTCATCCACAGTGGACATACCCACATCTGGGGCCCTGACTGCCACGCTCCAGTAAGTGGAGCTGGGCCTCAGAAGACCCGAGTCCCTCTCATTGTGTCCGGAAGAATGAGGGGGCACCAGGGCACTGGAATCCAGGGGAAGCAGCGCCCATGTGCCAAGTTGGAAAAGATGTGAGGCTCCAACAGTAACGATGATGACAGTAACAGATTAAAACCGACTGAATAAATAACTCTTGCTTGAATGTAGTGATACAAAAGAATAAAAACAGAACGGTGTAATTTATGTACAGGGCAAACTAATGATGTAGAGAATGTAGAAGGCTTGGATTTGCAGCTTTCTCGGTAAACACAGGATGTCCCCAAGTTACCATGTGTAGCTAAAGCGGCAAGGAACATGGAAGCAGGCAGCCTTGAAGTCACTTCCCTGTGGCAACACGGCAGGTGGGCACTGAGCTGCCTGTGACCCTCACAGCCTGGCAAGGAGACGAGGGGCTCCAGAGCTTCTGCTGCGGTGACACAGCACCTGTGTGCAACACTGTAACCGAAGCCCAAGTTGCAGATTGCAGTGACTGGGGAGGTATCAGGTGTGGGCTGCACACTACCAGGCCGCTGGTACTTGGTCTCCACATAGTTAATGGCTATTTTCAGGAGCGATGGACGCACTTATGCACTATACTCACAAACAGCTTTACACACACAGGAGTAAAGTGCTGCCATCCACGTGGGACACTGTCACCCAGAGGACTCCAGTGGGTGGGCAGGAGGGGCTCCTGACAGTGCTGAGGGTATTAGTATTCCAAAGAGACTCAGATGAGCCAATGTGGCATGTGGCTGGGGTTTGTGTGCACCACAGGTCCATGGGCCAAAGTGAGCCCCGAGACCCACTGGGGGCATCACGGTCATGGAAAGAGGCACCTCTCTGTGCACATGTTCAGACAGGAGGTTCTGAGGGAGTGGCAGGGAGCAGCAACTTGCACTGTACGGCAACCACTGAAGCCAGGTGACAGGGCAGGACTCTACACTCTGCCCTACTTCTAGGTCTTCACTGCAGCCAGGTGACAGGGCAGGAAGACTCTGCACTCTGCCCTACTTCTAGGTCTTCACGTCTGGAAAGCCGCACTGGCAAGGTGTGCCGCCAAAACCAGGACCCGTCAAAAAGCCTGGCCGTGAAATGGCTGCACAGCCCCCAGGAGCATGAGCTCGGGTTCAGGGCCTTGCCCCAAGTCCCGGGGTGTCCCACTGCACCTACGCAACCCACAGTGAGCCCCTCTGGGCGTCTGGGCTCATGGCACCACAGCAGCATGGCTGGATCGATCACACTGATGAGCAAAGACACGACGGCTCTGAGTCTGAGGGCTCCTTATAGCCAAAATTGTTTCTCCAGCCTCAAGACAAAAAAACAAGTCACATGAGACACATTATCATTAATAGTTCTTTAATTAAACATTTTCAGGATTTCCAACCGCTTTTAAAAATAAAAATTGCCCAGCACCTGCTGAAGGAAAGCACAGAACCCCCAACAGTATCATAACCCGTGGCCAAGCACTCCCCCAAAAGGTTCCCTTGGCTTTGCTACAAAGGCACAGGACTGTGGCCGCCCGCCACTGGCCCCTGCTCTGTGCAGCTCTTGCAGAACTGGGTGGTGCCTGTAAATAACAACTTGTAAGACTGGGCCTTTGGGCAAATGTGGGCACAATGAACGGCATCCCAGCCTGCTGCAAGGGCAACTTGCTTTCTGCAGGGCAGGACAACTTGCAGGTGAAAGTCACAGACAGCTGCTCAGGCCCGCTCTGCCAGAGCACAGGAAAGCAAGCAGATGGAGGCCACAAAGGCCCTCTCTTCTCCTAAACTCCGCAGACCCAATACTGAGCCCCAGAACCAAGCCCAGGTCACCCTACAGTCTCAGTCTTTAAAAACACACTTTCCAGCCCAGCAAAATCACTGACTTCAGGTCTGACACCAGGGCCCACAGAGCTGCTTCAGCGCCGAGCGTCTTCCTGGGGCGGCTCAGAGCCTGGAGTGGTGCCCGGGACACCTGCCTCCTTCTCTCGGGGCTCCTCCACCAGCTCCTCATCCAGCCTGCCCTCTAGGGACATGGAGCCTGCTGCACCCTCATTGGGAAGACCAGCACCCTCCTTCTTCTCGCCCAGCGTCTCCAGCCCCATCATCCTGAGGTAGTGCAGCCGCTCGTTCTTGGGCACAAAGGTCCGAATGGAAGCCTTGCCCCGCCACCCGCACAGCACAATGGGGCACTGTAGGGCCTCCGGATTCCTGCACACAAAGACGCACTGAGTCAACACCAATTTCAGAGACCGCATCGACACACCTGAAATCCACCTCTCAGCTCGTGCAAGCGGCGAGCACCCCACAGGGCAGACCCAGGTCGTTCAGTGCACAGGTTTCACCTGCTCTGCTGCCGCTGGAGCTCCAGGTCCCTCTCTGCATTGTCCCTCAGTGTCACTGCACAGGCTGGCTAGGGCGTCTGGGACCCGCACACCCACGGTTTCCCCACTCAGCGCCTCACACGACATGGTCCATGGCAAGCCCTGCCACAACCCCAGTCCCACCCACTATGGGCATGTCCACCCCCACAGCCTGGGCCTATGCCCTGATCCCATGCAGGCCCCTCCTAGCTTCCACGTGAGGCCAGCCTCTGTGGGACGCCTGACTCTTCACCCATTTCCTTCACTGGTCAGGGGTGGCCCACACCAGGCCCCACCCAAGGGAGCCCTTTAAGGCTTGATGAAGAGTGTGAGCACCAACAATCCTAAGCGGGACCGGTCTGCCTCTCAAGATGCCTGGGGTGCAACAGGCTCTCCCACAGCTGAGCCATGACAAGGAAAGAACTTGCCCTTGTGTGAGATCAGCTGGCCCTGTTCTGGCTATTCTGTATTAAGTCGGAAGTCAGCATCAATTTGTAGGGCAGAGAATTTCTCCATAAACACAAGTACAGGAGGTCTAGGAAATGCTTCTATGAAGTATCTCTCCTTAGTGATCTCAGTTTTCACAGGGTCTTTGCAGCTCAAGCTGGCCTTGAGCTCACTTTGTATCCCAGGATGGCCTCAAACTCACAGTGATCCTCCTGCCTCAGCCTCTCGAGTGCTGAGATAACAGGCCTGGGCCACACCAGGCACAATCTACTTTTATCACTTTTTTTGGTACCAGGAATTGAACTCAAGACCTCAGGGTTGATAGGCAAGCACTTATGCCGCTGAGCTATATCCCCGGCCTACAATCTACTTTTAGAGGAGCGATAAAAGGCCACTAAGGTCACCAGGGCTCCCCCTACTCCTGAACAACCCCTCAGGAGAACGCACTCCTCAGTGGCAAGGCACGCGTGACTTACATGGTATCCGGTTCATACTTCAGTACCACGCTTCCCTTTGCTGGAAAAGAAACACACACATTCACAAAGCTCTCCAGCTATGAGCTATGAACAGGACTGCTGAGCCTGCTTCAGGCTGTGACACTCAGAGGACAGAGAACAAGGACCCCTGCATAGCCTGAGCACACGAAGGTGACCTGTGACGCAGAGGCCCGTGCCCAACCACTCAGGGCATGGCAGTGGCACTGGTCCATCAGGCCTCTCCCGAGCAGAGAGGCTGGGCAGTAACAAATGGCTCCCTCTCAGATTTAGAATTAAATAAATTAGTCTCAACTCCTAGAAAGGGCGTGGAACAACACAAGAATTATCAAAAATTATATTGCAATCAGTTAAATGAGGAAGTAAGGGAAAATGACAAGCATAAACAGCTTCCTTATCCGTAAGTGGATCTCTTTCACCTCTCACTGTGGCTCCTGCCGACACAGGAGGAGGCAGTAGATGTCACACAGCGCTCTGCTGCTGCAGACCTATAGCAGGCTTGAGCCAGGTGCCCTGAACAATGTTACCCAGATGCAACAACATAGCCAATACTGTAACCTTGCTGCAAGCAGGACGGGCTGTGCTTCTCCGAAACACTGACCACTGTGGACTCAATGCAGATGCTGGTTAGTAGGCAGCCTGTGCCTTATCAGAGATGAAGTCAGGCCCCAGGGAGCTCTGCACATGCTGACTGACAAAAGCGTCAAGTGCTGGCCAGTGGGCACACCCCAAACACCCCAGGTTCTCCAGCTGGTTGGGTGGAGAGAGGGTGGCTCAAGAGAGGCTGTCCTTGAATGAAGTGCAGACACGGTGTGGCCTGCTGGGTGGCAGGGGCTGTGCAGGAGCAGGGAAGCAGGGCACCTCTCCAGAGGCCTGATACTTAAGGATTAATGTCAATTACAGAGCTCTTTGTACACTGATGGAGTCAACAAAGAGCCCCGCACTGCACACTTCTGTAACACACACAGCACAGGCTGCAAGATGCCCGCAGTACCAAGACTTCAAGTCCTTTACGTGAACTGGCAGAGGGTTCACATAAAACACCACAACTCTGCTTGTACGCCAAGTCAGCTCTAAGCCACTCACTAGGAGTAGTGACTGAAAACTACGCTCTGCATCTCATCACCCCTGCAGGACACGAGTCACTGCGACACCAACTGCTTACCCATATCCTTGGCTTGAGTATATGTCTCCGGGCTGAGTTTTCTAAAAAATGGATTTTCCTGGGTCAACAGGATCTTAACATCTTCCATTGACACCGTAATAATTCTTGAATTAATAAACGGATACAACGTATATATTCCCTGTAGGAATAAACACATCACTGCGCCTCCACACAAGGACAGTGACACCCCCACCCCCCGCAGGGCATTCTGGGTTTGCTGACAGCCCTCCTCAGCACCGCCCAGGGCAGGCACCCACACCCCCTGGAGCTCGAGAAGCTGCCCGCCTGACAGCTTCCATGGATGGAAGGGGCCAACAGCCCCTTGGGCACTAGGCTCTGCTCCCAGCCAAAGTCTGATCACTCCCAGTCATGGCTAGGGCAATCCAAGCCTTCTTCTAAAATTACCTCCTGTGCCAATCGAAAAGCACAATCAAACTCTTCACCACTGTTATTTCGACACCAGACTTTTATCCCCGTGTTAATAACCTGTAAGGAAAAAACAACTGTGATGGAGACCATCTCTTTCTCTGTGAGCAGTGGGGATACAGCGAGCAGCTGTGAAGGACAGCATGAGAGACGGGGCCAATTCGTTACAGCAGGGTTTCCGCGGGTGCTCCTGTGCACATAGTGCATGGTCATAAACCCCCAGAGTAGAGATTAAGGCTGGGACCCTGGACACAAAGACAGGTCAGCACTCACTGTACCAGCCGAGGCACAGAGCTCTACCCAGAGAGGGGTGCGAACAAGTCCAATCCGTGACTGGGTAAGCCTGAGTGTGCCTGGCACCCTGCATGTGCCATGAATGGGGAGGGAAACAGGCACCAGAAGTCTGAGGGCAGATGAAATGGGGCTGGGGCGGGCAGTGGTGAATGCAAGCAGGGCTGCTAGACAGTATGGGAGCATGTGGGCAGCCCTGGCCCTGTGCCCGCTGGGGGCCCTCACCCCACCTGAAGCTGGGTAGGCAGCAGCACTGAGCACCCCCAGTCAGCCTGCCTGACGCAGACCTCGGGCAGCACACCTTCATCCTCTCGCTGTTGTTCAGTAGCACGTTCCGCAGCTCCTTGGACACCATGTAGAGCTGCCTCTTCTTCCCTTCTGTAGTTCGGGTCAGCAGATTCAGCCTTGGGAACGAGGGGTCCAGAGCATAGAACTTCCTGTGAATGGAGTGCTGCCGTCACGCAGGCTGTTCTCAGAGTGCAGCAGACTGTCCTGCACACGGAACTCCCGAGCTTCACAGCAGCAGGCTCTGTGAGGAGCCCACCGCCAACAATTCTCCCTTCACCCCAACCTCCAGCAGCATGGGTGGGGCACAACAGGTCCAGGCTTCTGCCAGCCCTGGTAGCTCTCTCCCCTCACCTGCTGCTCCCAAGCCAAGGATCTGCGCCACCTTTCACAAACGCATACATTGGGCCAGCTATGTAGGAGGCGGGAGGCGTGACCACGAGGGGCCGGCTACAGACACAGCCATCCTGCCACTCTTCGCCTCCGCCCTGCCCCACCCTGTCCTTCTCTCCTTGGCTGCTCAGTAAGAACTGACTAGGCAGCCTCTGCCACTCACCTCCAACGCAACCAGGTGAGCTGCAAGGGGGCTCATGCCAGCTGTGCACCTCTGTCATCGTTCCCAGGGCAGCTCCCCTTTCCCCCTCGGCCCCTTTACCTACCGTGAACGTTGAGTGCAGAACTATAGAGTCTCACCCCGCCTAACACACAGCTCAGGGAGGGAGCCACACAGCCCTCAGTGTACAGCACTTGGCCCACTTCTCTAAGGGAGACTCAGAGGAGCTGACTCTTACTCAATGGGCAGGAACAGCGGGTCATCTTCAGGAATAAATACAAACGGATCTTCCTTGAATCCAAATAACTTCATCTTCTTCGAAGGAGGAGGACTAACGGAATGGGAAAGGAGTACGCGTGATGGGACGGCACAGCACGCCCCCTCGCCCTGAGCTCAGCAGTGCCGTGCAGCCGGAGTTCGCAGGGAGTCAGGCAGGGAGCAGACAGGGTGGGTGTGCCCCGCCCGCCCAGGCAGACCCCTCCTCCTCACCCGCACACGCCATCCTTCTTATTGTCATGGTTCTCTGAATTCTCCGCTGTCTCAATGATGTCTGCATCACCAGTCCCTGCGGCTGCCTGACTGTCTGGCTCAGAGGAGTCACTGGGTGTCCCTTCCGTGGGAGCCGCAGGGCTCAAGTCTGAGGCTACAGATTTGCCCTGGACCTGGGGCAGGGAGCAAATGCATTCACAGGTAAGGACCAGCATACTCCACCTTCCTGAGGGACGGGACATGAAAAGGGTAGAATTCTGCGGAAAGGCAACATTTCCAATGTGCTGCCCTTCACGACGGCATCATGGGCCTTGCTCTTTCAAGGCTGAGGCTGGTTCCTCGGTGCACCACTGGTAACAAGGACAGAAGGCCTGTGAGATCTGGCAGGGGCAAAAGAAGGGGATAAGGCCTGGCCCAGAGCATCTGGGATCAGTAGAAGGCCAAGAACAAACTCTTAAATTAGGACAACAGGGTAACTGAGCCAGGCCTTGGGCATTCATAAGATGCTAAACTTTAGTGACACTCCTTAGGGCTGGGGTGTAGCCCGGTCATGCAGGACTTGCCAAGCATGAGCAAGGCCCTGGGTTTAATTGCTAGCACATACACACAAACCTTTTAAAACTGTAACCTGTCCACCAGGTCACAAGACCAGTGAAAGCAGTAATTCCTAGCTCTGGTGAAATACAGTGGTGCCTGGGTTTATGAACTTAATTTGCTTTATGGTTTGGGGAAGATGGCTGTAGATGAGTTTGTCTCCTGGTGTGAAGTCTGTGAATGGAGGCAAAATGCTGCCCCATGCTTTTGAGAACTGAACTGTCCACAGACAGAAGCAACCACAAGCCAAGGTGTTATACTGTACGTTTATAAACTGCGACACTTCTGTGAGGACAACTCCACATTTTCCTTGGTGTTACACAGCTACAAAGCCTGAGTCTGCATCACTCGTAACACTGCCAGCCAGGGCATAGCCACTCTGGTGTGAGAGTGCTGCCTGGGACCCTCTCCCCACCTCCCTCCTATCTGAATGCCATCTTACAGCCATTCCCCCACAGTGCCTTCCTGAACCACCTCTGGGGCCACTTTCTGGCTCCTTTCAAATACCAATGGCATACTGTCTGCGAGGGCTCAGGCCACACAGTGCCTGACTGGGTCTTAGACAGGCTGTGCCCTGGACTAAGAAGTCAGGACAGACAAATGGCAGGAACAGGAGAAGAAAGCTGCTAATAGTTAAGTGGGCACATGGTAACAAGTGATCAACTCATCAGGGGTGAACTGCGAGACAGTCAAATCCCAACCACAAAGGTTGAACTTTGTCACCCTGACTGGCCTTGGCACTGCCAGGGGACTGGTGGAGCACTGAAGCCAGTGACCATGGACAGAACCCCAGAGCCAGGAGCTAAATGAAATGTTTCCTCCTTGAAGGAGCGGGTACTGGGTGTTGCATCTCGCAATGGAAAACTGGCTGGTATAGGCAGAGACACGACTAAACCATCTGGACAGCCCAAGTGCAAGTGAATCTACAGCACATGAGTGGGCAGGCTCTCAGCTCCTCCAGAGTAACTAGCCAGGTACAGGCCCTGCTTAGGATGGGACCAGTGCCCAGTGAGACAGGGTGTAAGGCGTGAGCCCTGTGTACTTGGGGGTGCTATGTAGCTCAGTGGTATTTTTTGAGGCCATGGGTTCAATTTCTAGCACCAAATCATAGATAAACAATAAAACATACTTCTTACTGTTAAAACGCGCTAGCAATAAATGCAAATGATCTCGAGTTTCTTACATTGACTACCTGAAAATGACACTTTTAACATATCCTGGGATGAGTAACATTACAATTAACTTCACTTCCTACAGTGCAGGAATTGCAGGCTACACAGGGCTAGCACCCTGCTCTTATCAGGGGCACAACGCCAAGCACCACAGCTCAACTCCCAAGAGGAAGCCAGGACTCCCTGGAATAAGGTTTCCAGGGCAGATGCCCACCAGCGCAGGGCTGGGCCTTTGCCATGAGGAAACCACTTTCCCTTCTCCAAAGCTAAGCGCCACGGCTCCCAAGTCTCAGATTCTCACACTGCGCGCAGATCCCTCACGGAGACTGACTCATATGAGTGGAGCAGCAGCAGCAGCAGCAGCGCTGATGCGAGAGCGGAACCCAGCAGCTTCCAGGTGGCCCTCGCAGAAGAGAGCCTGTTCTCGTCACGCCAGGCCAGGCCCATTATGGAGCAGACCTGCCAAAGCCTTCCAAGATGCTCAGGGCCAAGGCAACGAAGGCTGCCCCTCTGCAGTGCCTGGTTTTGTGGACTTGCACAGGAAGGAACGAATCCTCGGGTACTGCAGCAGAGGATGCGGGCATCAGATTGTAAGCCTTTGACCAGTCTTCTTGTCTCTTCAATTGTTATCATATAACAGGATTTAAGACGCAGATAGAATTCATTGCTCAGATAATGGCTTTTCACCACCTGCCTGCAGTGACAAAGGTCTGCCTGTTGGAAAACTTGCACTTTAAACTAACCTGACTTTGTTCAGGCTCAGCCCTTCTTCAGCTGATCCTCACTGTGCTCTAAAGCTGCGCAGAGCCCAAATGCCCTGTAGCTATTTCAGAATAAAGCTCTTACCTTTGGTTGACGCTTATTCCACGGCATGGAAGCCCTCTTCACCAAGACGGCCACAAAGAATCCGCCAGTGTTCTGATGGTGTGGCAATATCCTAAGGCTAAAACCACACAGGTACAGGTCATACTTCGTGAAGGAGCCCAGTGCACTCTTCTGTGTCAAGGTGAAGAGCACACAGATGACCGCAAGGCCAGGCCTCCGCGGAAACCCTCCAAGGGTCTCATGCACAGCCTCCTCCACAATGCTCTGTGCAGCAGAGATCGGGGGCAGGGGCGCCTTGCCAGCTGGCAGTCCCCACAAAGGGCAGTGGCCTGGAATAGCCAGCCTCACACCGGTGTCCCCACTGCCTGTCTTGCTCCCAATGAAGACCACCACCCACCATAGCCTGCCCTGCCCCCAAACTCACCAGCGCTCCAGGTGCATTGCCTGTAACTTTTCGGCATCCTTTGGTGGGAACATGGTGGGCCGGATTTGGGCGTGCCTGCTGCGGGGAACGTCATCCCAGTCTGCAAACCACTGTCCCTCTCTCGTCATGACCTGCAGGTGAGACGGCAGTTTCCTGGATGCACAGCAGGAAGGGACCATCCGGGACCAAGGCAGGCCTGTCTCCTAACCCAGAACAGATCCTCCGCCCAGAAGCACTCTTCCCAACACCACACAATGCTGAAAATGTAGGGTGAAGCACTTCCAAAACCAGGACGGCCACAATAAAGAAACATTTTCCACACAGGCTTCTTTTTTGTTGTTAAAATAACTCCTGGGTTCTGGCTGGACAGAAACTATAAATTGAACTGTTTTACACTGGGCATGAAGTGTCGATGCCTGACTGTTAAAAACAAAGCAATGCTGCACTTACAAAGCTGGTTTCTGTAAGTGGGATAAAAGGAAAAAAAAAAAAAGTTTTCCATACCAGAGAAAAACATGTACAGTCACAGCCATGTGCCATTAAATGTAGTCTAGATGTACACTCTAAACCGTGCAGCCCAAGTAGCACCGGCTCACTGCCCCCAACACGACTGCTTGCACCTGTGACAGCCCCCACTCCCCTGAACCCTCATCCTCTGCAGCATTACCTTCCATTGAGTGAGTCCAGGCATCCGCTTCAGCCCTGGCAACTCAGTGGACGAGTCAGCCAGCTCCAAAGCACCTGTTCAGAAAGAAAAAAGTCCCCAAAGGTATGACACACTATGCCCAGTGAAAGAAGCCAGCAATAAAAGATCTCAACCTGCATGAGGCCACATGCAGTGACACACAGACCTTCTGTGGTGGAATGCTGAACACAGACTGGGGGGCGGGGGTGGGGGGGAGCCCTCACTGGGGAAGTTCACTAAAATCCAGATGAATGTTACTAGGTAAACTATAGTTCAAGAGAGCCACCAAAACACAACACTATCGGACAGTCCTGCTGTGAATACAAGACTAATACCACTGAGCTGCACCTGTACACCACACACAGCCAGGCCGGGACCCACTGCGCAGTTCCATGTGCCTGTTCCAGACACACCCTGCTCAGATGGCTGGGGTCTCTTTGCCTGTGTGCATAATGAACACACAGAAACAAATAGCAACACTAAAAATTGTACAACACTATTTCATAACCCAATGAGCTTGTAAAACGGTCCATCACAACTCAGACTAATTTTAAACACGCACTCTGCCCTCTGCTGCTGACACCAACAAAAGCTGGAAGGGGAGCTAGGAAACCTTTTCTTCAGCTCCTATCCACAGACTATCCATACAGATGTGACAGCTTCCCAGGGAAGGACAACCCAACAAAGCTCTGTGCAGCTGTGAGAAATCTGAGCATGTATAAGCTAAGTCAAAGAATCACCAAGGTGGAAAGGTGGCGGAAGAAACCTTTCACATGGCATCTTCCTGATGTCTGCTATGGTTTTTGAGTTTTCCTTTAAAGCTAGCACAAAAGTAGAGCACAGGTACCTCCAAGCTGTCCAAGGGCTTTGCGAGTGACCTTACCGGCCTGTCTGTCACCTGCAAGCCCAGCTATGGCCTGTGCTCCACCCAGCTGGGATTTCTGGCAGTCTTGGATGGGAACCACAGGCTCTCGTGTAAAACCCCAGCAGCTGGCGAGCACAGGGCTTAGGCCCGGCCTCATTCTTCAAGGGAACCCTACCTGTGTCCTGTGTCTGACACAATTAAAATTTCCCATAGTCAAAATTTTAATAATAAACCAGTATGACAAGGATCCACCATAATCTTAAAGCTCAGACAAGCAAAATGAGCAAATCTCTTGTTTTCAAATCCACATCTTTTGCATATTCCATACAGTATGAGAAATCCATCTGCTAAGTGTGTATGACTGAGACATCATGTTTGAGGAGTTACAGTTACAGGGCTAATACACCAGCAAAGTCCTGGAAGGGCGGCAGGAGCACACATCATAAGCACACACACATTTACCAAGAGAGCACGCAGCCCGCTCACCTTCACTTTTCTCCAGGAGAGATGCTATGACAGCCTCATCCTCGACGGGGTTCAGGGAGCACGTGGAGTACACCATGCGCCCCCCTTCTGCCAGCTGCTCGGCGCCTCGCGTTGCAATCCGCAGCTGTAAGCTAAGTGTCAGCACAGGTGACCCAGGGCCCGATGTGAGTGCACCCACATAGCATGAGCATTCACAAGCACTGACGTATGACGGTTTTCCTAACACAAGCTCCAAGCTTGTAAGTGAAGTTAGGGTCAACTTCCACAAGCTATTCTGTGTTACTCTCCTCACAAAAATGTTTGTTTCTCTGCCTTGCCAACACATCAAGCAAAGACATAGCTTATTAGCAATCAAATCCACAATCAAATGAATTTCACTATTAAAAAAATAGATTTGTATAAATGTGAAATTCCTATAAAAAATTTATATCCCTTCATATATTCTAACCCTAACATTTGCTTTCCTTCTACACAAAGTGGTAGTAAGTATTTAACAGAGAATCAAAAGATCCTGCTAAAGTGACCTGCGGTGAATCTTCATCAGCACACTTTAGGTCACCTGCAGTTCTACCCCTAAGAGTGGAACAGAAGGTGGAGCTGCACAGCCGGCAGCCAGAGCGGCCCCAGTGCGTAGCTGCAGGCCTCTCTGTGCAGGAGACAAGGAAGCACACTGACAAAACTCAGCTATGGCTTAGGGTGAGATTTCCTTGTACTTCTTTTAAGAATTTTCCAGATTTTCTTTAATAAGTATTTTCCTTATAAACAGCATCTAAAATTACTCTGAAAGGTCAAAAGGTTAAGCAAATTAGTATCACAAATGAAAGAAAAATGAAGAGAAAAAAATTTGTGGAGACATGCAGAAATTGATTCTTGTGTGGAAAAATGTTTGCATGTTAGAAGATATTATTGAAAGATTTTTTATAATAAATGTGTATTGTAACATAGCTAGTACTCTTGGAAGGTTTTAAAAACAATTTCTGACATAGAAGCAAACTCTCCTGAGTTCCCACCAGCTGTCACTCTGTATCCCAGGGCCAGACTGAAGGCCTGGATGCTGAGCCGCACCATTTACCAACACACTCCGCCAGCCCAGCCCGAGAGCAGGTGCCGTGGCTCACTCACCCATGCAGCTGCAAACTGTTCAAAGTGCTCCACTTCTTCCAGACATCAATGTTTTTCCTCATGGTGCCATCCCCACTGGAAAGAAGACATTGAACCACTTGAAACTACATAGCACATCACACCCAAAGCAGATCACAGAACAGGTATGACTATATATTCCAACTAGAACATGCTCTCAACTTTCACATACGACAATCGACCTTCTACTTGAGAGGTAGTCTAAAACATTTTATTTCAGATTTGAACAGGAAATTTCATTCATCTCCTAAAGAGATTAATTAGCATTCATTTGAGAGAAATACAAGTTGAGAATCCCTCACCCAAAATGCTTGCAGCCAAAAGGGTTTTGGGATTTCCTCAGGTTTTGAACATGCACACATATGTAATGAGCTCCTCAGGATGGAGAGCCAAGCTGCACGCGGGCTGTGTCTGTGACACCGGCTTCATGCAAGCAGCCTGGAGACAACCTTGCATGGCGCTTTCAAGCCATGTACGTTTTAACTGCAACCCCTCACTTGCGTTCAGGTGTGGAGTTTTCACTTGTGGTATGACAGCAACACTCCAAGCTTCTGACTTTGGAGTGCTCTGAGTTTCGGATCCGGAGGCTCAACCTGTCCTAGCAGAACTGGAATGCAGACTGATGAACAGAACCTTGAAGCCTACTATTGATATGCCTTAACAAACAATGACATCTTAATCAAAACTAAACAAATAATGACATTTATGCTTGAAAGGTTTTTCCACAGCAATTTCAATCAGGCCAATTTAATTTCATTACTAAATTCTAAGATCATAGTTAAACATTTCTGACCTTCTATTTTTATTTAAGGGGAATTAGTTTCATGTTTTCATTAATGGAAATTATTTCCATGTACATTTAAAAAATACAGACTTTATCTGTAATCTTCTGTCCATGGCAATTATATCCACCCAAAACTTTCCAGGGTTTACTCTTGCCTATGCAGACTTCTGTCACGTTCAGTTTCCCTCCGGCCAAACCCACATGCGCTCCAAAGGATGGTTACATCCTATAACATGTGATTCCTACTTTCAAAAGATGCTGCAAGCTGGAAGCTGCAAGTTTGTACAGTAGGAACTCCACAATAATTTTAGGAACGCCTTCAGTTTACAGCCAATTGCTCATAAGGTCACTTTATTCTCAGAATATGACATAAAGAATGAGTTCTATTTCAGATCAAAAGAACACAGAGCTGAGAAGGGAAAACAGGGTGACTCAGAAAACAACTTGGAAAAGGGAACTGAGCTTATGACTTATTTACTAAGTTTCACCTGTTGCAAACTATGTAAGGTGGGCCATTTTAAAAATTTTACTCTGCTCTAAATTTCATTCTACAAAGCTATTTAGGTACTGAAATGCAACCAACTTAGTGCTTCTGTTTCAAGCTCCAAAAAGGTCTCTGTCACGAGCAGTGGCTCTGCCCTAACTGAAGGACAAGGAGGCATGGTGCTAAAACCCTTGCTCAGCATGACGGGACAGTGGCTGTGTCAGCACGGCTGTGCCACACACTGGCCACAAAGGAGCTGGCTCCTGCTGTGCCTGACTCCCAGCAAATGTCCACAGTGGGCATCTTGTTCAGACACTCAGCTCCTCGCTGCGTCACTGAATGCTTTATACAGAAACTAATACCTACTAGGTAAAATTTGAATAGAGGTATAGGCACATACTTTCTCAAAGGTATGAACTCCTACATTTCTTTCGCTGCATAACATAAAATTCAGCAGGCAAAGCCAATGTGATTGTGTATTATTCCACAACAAAGTCTTCACAAAAATACCTGGGTCACAAAATCATTCCATGCAATAACCTAAAGTAGGCCACATCGTAAGCGAGAGTTCATGACTGTGCAGTCTTCTTGCTTCCTTTTTAAAGACTGTTCATCAAAACCACCCTTTCTGCTACCTCTCTTCTCCATACCCAGGGTCAAGCTAAGCCAAGTCACCCCTGCACTGTCCGTCTTCTGCCTGAGGCTCAGGATGTCTTTCTCCATCCAAGCAATCCCAAAAGTCGCATGAATTTCACGTGTGTTCATGTGTATAATCACTTTAGCCTACGTTTGATCTGATTCCTTCGGGGGGGAGTTGGGCTTTTTGGCCTCTTCATAATATAAATACCTGCAAGGGACATCACATAAAATTCGATCATAGAAGAGGACCTCCTTCCTTCCGTCCACATCTACCGTAAGTCTCGGGATGCTAGACGCGTCATGGTTCACCACCATGATGCAGGGACTGCTTAACCTCTTGGCCTGGTGAACGAGCAGGTAGCAGCGCTTGTTATCCACATCATTGGCGATAACAAACCCCTCTGTGAACATGAAATTGTGGTGTCAGGAGACGTGGAAGTGGAACAATTTTCTTAAACATGTAATCTCTAGGTTAGCAGGTGAGACACAGCAATTCACCAAACAAAATCTTAGGCCAATATTTTCTAAAAAACATAGCTGTCCCAAAAAAGGGAGGGAGGTTGCTCTGCATGATTTTACATATCTTAAATATTTCAAAGCTTCAAGACTCCTGTTCAGCAATGATTCACTAGGTACCGAACACCGTGTTAACAATGTCTTTCCTGTGACTAGAAGTGATTATAAAGAAAGGTGGAAAAAGGTGCAGAAAACAGCAAAACCACCTGCAAGTGTGAAAACGTGGCTGGTGCCAAGGCTCTGCTCTAGACTGAGAAGTGGGTTCCTTTCTGAGCACCTGAACAGATAAGCTGCTCTTGGGACAGACCTGCTGCTGAGCCACCAGGCTGAGAACCACCTCGGGCCCAGGTGCTGCCTCAACACCTCTGTGCACTCTCATGAGCCCAGCAAAGGCAGGTCAAATGTGCCTCACAGTGCTATAACGACCAGGATCTCCTTGCAAAACATCAGTAACACAAAAAGGAAACTGCTCCGCTGACATGACCCAGGCTCTTTGCCTCAGATTTTAACCAGGGGAGAAGAAGGAACGCTTTTTAGCAAGAACATTCCTGAATAATGTAAGGGGACTCACACACACACAGCCAGCAAATATACCCGCTACAGCAGACCTGGGCACACGGCTCCAGGCAAGAAAGGGAGACGATGCTGACAGTGACAAACACTACCGATAGCGTCCACTTCTCGAGTCCTAAGGGGCACAGGCAACGCCTCAGCAGCACCGTCCCGTCCCAGCACTCCATTGCACCAGACACCCTTGCCCCCCATCCCTGGCCTGTGAGGCGGTGGGGAGCACCAAGCCCAGAGCCCCACAGAGCTCCACACATGGTAGGGAGGACCTGAAACGTTCCACCGAAAACTCGATGCTGTGACACCTGTCCATTATAGCAGACTTGAGCACCACCTCCAGAAAACAAAAGCTTTTATGGAAAATATAAACACAAAGCAAAGTACTCCCAAAAGGCAAGAATGTATTGCTTGAGAACTCCTAACTTTACAAAAATGCCTTGTTGGGCCTTCAGTACACAGAAAACCCATGTTTGTCAGAGATCTTGGGACCTCAAGAGCACTGCTTCCCTGCTTCCATCCCACCCTGCCACTCATACCTGGGAAGGGGACATTCATGTCGGCATGCAGCATTTCAATTAACTGTGCGGTCTTTGATCCAGGTGCTGCACACATATCTAAGATCTAAAAGCAAAGCAAAAAAATGTTTGAGGTTTACAAAAAAATCAAATATTCTATATTTAATATAAAGCAATTTTATGAGGGACTCTAGTGTTCTGATCTCTATCCCAAGATCTACACTCATTTCTTCATGGGATGATTTCTACAATAGCGACCCCATGGAGCCTAATATTCTGAAAAAAAAAATCACAACTAGATGCAAGCGCAGCCTCCAGCCGAGATGGAGAGGACACTGGGCTCCATGGAACACTACATTCACTGAAGAACAGAAGAACCGGGGCAGCGTAATGCCCAGGACAGAGCTCGGCCGTGGAGCAGCCCCGGGACCTTGTGTTAGTACTTTTGCTTCTGTTCTGTAAAGCAAGATGGAGATGCTGTACCTGCTCTCAGAGGGGCAAACGGAGGTAAAGAGGGCACGATGCACTAAAAAGCACTGATGGTGTTTGGCATACAGGGAGCTCACATTACCATTTTCAGAGTGGTTTAGCCAACTAAGACTGCTGATGATGCCTGCATGGAAGTGCGTTATAAAATTTAAAAGGGAAAAAACAGTTCTACAAACTGTCAAAAGTAGAAGAACCTGACATTAAATATATGCCATTCTCCTTCACAGTAGGGAAGAAAACCCTGAAAGGTTTCAAGGAACACATCACACAGCACAACCCTGACAACACCCTTCTCCCGGTTCTGATCACACGTGCTACCTTGTGGTGTGGCTGAACGCCCAGCAGCAGTGGCGGGATCATGCTCACAGCTTCCTGGCGGCTGATGTTTCCCTGGGGGAGAGAGTCAACAATACAACAAATGGCAGAGAATTTCAACAATAAGCACCAGTATGTCAAATGCAGTAGAAAAAGATCACACAATTTCACACAGACCCATAGATTTCGTACTTTCCCATGGCACACATACTGTGAACAGATTTTCATGTCAGTGGGTAAATGGTTGCTATCTGAAGGCCAACTAAGGTAACTGTAACACCAACACTGATGTGAAAACACCAGCAGCTTAGGTGAAACACTGAGGCCGAACTCCTCCTCTCCAGAGACCACGAGGCTGGTGAGCAGCTCTTAAAAGCAGACCCACCTGTTAAACACTCCAGGCAGGAAGGAGCCCCAGACCGGGTTACCATCGGGCTGCTTCTTCCTAGCTCAAGTCCAACTTTCACTTTGGATCCAGCACTGCTTTGGGGAACTATCCATGTCCACTTTCCACTCCTTACCATTACTCTTCACAGAACACATCAGCCACAGTTCCACCCTCGCTCTCTGCATGACTGACACCCAAACATCCTCCCCAGTCACCGTGCTCCAGGCCAGGGCCTCTCCCACCTTGGACGATGTTCAGACGCAGACAAGCCTGCTGCTGCAGCAGCCTCTGCGGGCTCCCCAAGACCCCTGCTCCACCCTGCCTGGACTTCAGTGCCCAAGCTGCAGCCAGAGAGCAATCACTTGTTTTAAACGTAGGCACCTAACAGTCTAAACCTACACCCCTACTTCACGTCACCCACTAACTTGCCCCACAAGTTTGAGGCCAGCTGCACATCAGCCTAGTTCCATGAAATCTTTCTCTGTACCACACCGGTACCCATACATCCTCTGCACTATCCCAAGTGCAAACCTGAGCTGCTCCGTCTACTTGTCCTTACTGCCGGCCCACCCAGTTTAAGGGGTGAGCATGGTGACAAGCAAACATGGGCTGTATGGCAGAGTTCAGGTCTCGCTACCCTCAGGGAGGGGAAGCTGGGTTTGACAGGTCACACGCCCAGAGCCACATGAGCAGAAAGTAGGTGGTACTAGAGTGGAAATCAGAACTGAGTGAGGCACATGGCTTCCAAACTGGCTAACGCTTCAGGGAAGAAACTTGGGAAGCACAGTATTTGTGTGAGCTCACCACAGGAAGAAAGGAGAAAGCTGATAACATGCACAGGTTTACCTGACTGTGAGGGAGTCGACTGGGTTAAGAAAGGAGGAATCTTCTACCTTGAAATAGATAAGAATTCCCAAAGAATAAAAAGCAAACAGTGAAGCTCATCAATACCCAAACCACACAGGCATCTGCAGAACTCTTTACTGTACCAGGGAAGAGTGGTTCTGTCAGGGAAGGTGCGATGCTAAAGCAGCTCAGTGACCAAAGGGAGGTTGGCATGTGCGGGGAGAACAGTGATCTGGTGAAAACTAACGTGTGCTTAGGGGTTTGTGATTCTCAAAAAGAGTATAGTACAGAAGCAATGTGTAGGAGTGTGATAAAGAAGTGAAAAGCTTTTTTTAATAAAATGAACTTCTTTAAAAGCGCCATATTGTGGCCTTAAAAACCTACTACTTCCCCTGTACGAGAGAAAACCAGGACATGCAGCTGAGAAGGAAATGGCAGATTAAGCAGCGGTCTCAGGACTGATGCCCACACTCACCCAATCCCACAGCCACTCACTCGCCAGCTGCGAGGACACTACATACCAAACCTACGGCATGGCCAGCAGGCTCCTAATCCCCAAATCAGACAGCCCCCAAGGTCAGAAGTGACAGGGCGAGCACTTGGCCTTCCTGCACCTAACCTGCCAAGTGCGCCCCGCCACAGCACAACTGGAACAGAACTCTGAAGCACTGCTACATGCAGTGCTTGTAAGGAAACCCACAGGTCCAACGACATCTACTTACAGATTCAGTTTCGCTAACCAGGAACTGATGAAACCTTTCCAACTGAGGGGACTTTCTCAAGATTTTTCGACTTAAATTTGTGTGCCAGGCAAGTTCCTCAGGATACCTGACCAAAAAGAAATTAAACATTTATGGATCAGATATACCCAGGTGGTGTCTTGACAACATGCTGCTCCTGCAGAGCACAGCCAGACCAGACCTCTAAGTGGGCCTTGCCTGCTCACACCCACAGTGCTTGAGCACAGGATGCGACATCACTCACGGCTCTGGGCCTTGGCCTAGTAAGCACAGGAGAGCAAGAACAGACTTGAGAAACACACAAGTGTGATGTTACTGAAAAACTGTTAATAGTGAACACAGAAAAGTGTAAACTCCTCTGCTCATCATTAACCATGGTGGAGAGGTCAGGCGAAACAAGGAGTAACACGGATGAATTAAACAAGCACACAGATTTACAGAATCAAGATGACAGTGAGTGGTCAGGCGTGTATATGATGTGTATTTGATAAAGAATTTTTAAAAATATTTTAATACCAGCTCTGTGCTGAAACATTTCACATACAAACAAAACCCATACAAAATCAAAGTTTGGAAACCACCGACACAGAATAAAATGCAAATATTCACTGTTGTCTATGTGAGGAGATCAGTGTAGCTGCAGCCATCCACAGCCATCCTCCAAAGGTCCTCAGTCCTTAGCTATTCCCTATTCCTGCTTCTCTCTTCCATGTTTAAATGTTTCAAAAATATAACACCAAACTGAAACATTTGCCAGGCAATTAAATAAAGCACTTAAATATTCTTTTGGTCTCATTTGAGGCTAACCAGTGGGAATGCACTTGACTTGACTTCCACTACAGAGCCTGGCAAAGTCTACTGCGCCACCGCAGCCTTTGCAGTGCTGAGGAGCCAAGTGCCCACTGACTCACCCTGTCCGTGATCAAGGACAGGATGGTCATGCACGGTAGCCCTTCACCAGAGCCCTGGGACATCATCCAAGGAGCACAACTCACCATGCAGATGGACTGAAAATCACTTAGTTTTCATTTTCAAACAAATAACCAACCTATACATAATTTGCATAAATATTCCTCCTTGTGCATGTCACAGGCTGAAATCTTTGGTAGTTACTATCGACTTACTCTGACAGACCTAAAGCTCTCCTTTAATTCTAAGCACGAAAAGCATGAACCTTAGGAATAATGTCGTGTAAGAACTTTCAACTAAACACAAAAACTAAAAAGCATGTTTGCTAAGCAGCTTTCAAACAGTTTCATCTTTTTTGAGTCAACTAACTTAAGGTCTCTGTAGATTGTAACATAAAATAATTTTAGAGAACTACATGTAATTTTTATTAATGAGTTTTTAAAGAAAATTTCCATTGATAACACACACACAAAAGATGAGGATAGGAACCCAAATCAGTCTTTTCTCTATACCCTTCAGCTTTCAGCTGTTTGTTCAGAAAATAAAAACATGTCATGTAACCACCCAAGCCAAGATGGGCAGCAGCTGATAAGCGTTTAAAAGGTTGATCAAAATGAGAGTTTGACCATAGCTTGCAAAGAACAATGAAGAGTGAGATTTATTAACAATCTGTGGCTTCTCAGTTTGTTGCAACCTGCAGAAGAAAATGACTACAATCATGAGCTTACATGCACACTGAAAAGTCCGCCTACTGGCCAAGACCGGAAGACAAAGATTACCTTGTCTTGCAAGCCTCCCCTGCTCTATCACACTTCTAGACCCAAGTTTTAAGGAACAAATACTTTCAGGTAATAATGTAAAGCAAAACTGTCAGACAGCCTCCACTGGAAGTAACACCCCAGTAACACTGCCATCAATCAAATCTCCAAGCCAAGGTACTCGGGTAGATAAGGCTATCAACAAGTTACCAAGACAGAGAAAAGTGAGGTCCCATAAAGGCCACCTCATCTCAACAATGCCAGAAACACCGCAACTGAGGAACATCTTCCTTCTCCAAGGACCTCAGCACAGTGAACATACAATTAGTGATCACCAAGAACAATCCAGCATCTGAGTTGGATTACTGTGCTGTATCCTTTTTAAAAGTCATGTCCTTTTAAAATATGATTAAAATGCAGTCTGTGGTGGCAAACAATGGGACATAACCTACAGCAGACTGTGTCAGCCCTCAGTCAGACTGCATCTGTCATTTTTCTAAAGGTGGAGATGACCCTCTGCAACAGTTCTGATGTGAGAAAACAAGGACGCTGTGGAGATGGAAATGGCCAAAGCAAAAATGCCAAGGAAGGAAAGAGGATGGGCCCATAAGAACAAACTGGGTCACAAAAAGGAAATACAGAGAGCAAGAAGTCCTTTATGAAAACTTCCGTACCACTGTAACCTCAAAGCACTGGCTAACAGCACATCAGGATGTCTGCTAAGTACATCTAGCTCTTTCGCAGACAGAGCAAACCTACTGTAAAAAAATACATGCAAGGGACAAAAAGACTTGAAAAAATACCCAAAACAATGAAGCACTGTGACACCTACCAACTCAGTGGCTGTGGAACTTCAACTTTCTGACCGTCCACTTCCAGGTTCTCCAACTCCTTAAAGTACTTGTTCTTCAAGCAGTGAAGAATTTCTTTTGCGTGGCTACCAAACAATGAGCAAGTTTACTCTGATCAGAAAAGCTACCTTTAACCTTTAAAGACTCACAAGTGTTTAAAAACTAAACCAACTCCACATAAATGTAAAGAGATGTCCTTTCATCCCTGATTTTCTACTGCATTCCTTTAAATTTAGGCAAACCTCACTGATCTCTGAAAAATGATTAAAAACGATGCTGCATTCTTTTCTCCAACAACAGCTGAAGTTTCACTTATACTTGCAACCTACCACGGAACAACAGTGACTACATTGACTACGGAAAAAAAGTGAGATTTTTAGGGCAAATTCGATGTCACAAATACTCTTGTGTTCCCAAAGTAGGATCCTCAGCTAATTAATGCCATAGATCCAAAATTTTTTTAGGCTGCATTTTCATTTCTTATCCTGGCCTCCCACTTGCAATGCCTCCCGAGCCAAGCCCGTTTCACTGGGCCCTTGCTCCCTTCCTCTGCGCGTCCTGCACCCCACCTGGGCGGAAGGAAGCGGATCCTCTCCCCGCAAAAGCACCCTCGTTCTTAGCCCTGGGCGTTCAGACCCCTACCTTTTGTAACCAGTAATTCTCAGAGTGGCCGGGAGGGGCTCCCGGAGAGCGTTCATGAACCGGTCCCACTCGCCCTCGGGCACGATCTTGAGCTCCTGGTAATAGTGCTCGAACAGCTTGTTCTCCTTGACGATCTCGGGGTACCCGCCTTCCCAGCCCTGAGAAGGAATTGGTCCTCTAGCGCATACTGAGAACGGCCCTCCCGGCGCTCGCAGGCCTCGAGGTCTGGAGGCCCACCCGGCGCCCCGGCCCGCCGCGCCCGGATCCTACCGACTCGCCGCGCTTCCCATCGCCATCGGCTCCGTCCTCCGCGCCCTCGGGCCGCTGCTGCTGCTTGAGCCTCCGGCCCCGCGACCGCCGTCCCATGGTCCACGCGGCCGCGCACGCTGCACGCAGACACCGACCCGCCACTGCCACAACCCCCGCGGGACTTCCGGCCTGCACCGAGGCCCCCGCTGGGCCGGTCCTTTCGGGGCCGCCGGGAGATTTGCCCAAAGCGCCACCACGCGTCGTCCCTGAAAACGAGCGCACGAAAAATAAGGCTCGCCATAGCGGCAGCCCTAAAGAGAACCCTAAAGAGAAAAACAGCCCTAAAGAGAACCCCAAAAGCGTGTCCACGCGGACCACGCCGCTTCCCACGGAGGCTCAGGCAACTCTGTGGACTACCTAAGGCTGACGCGTGCGCACAGCGGCGCGGGACGGCGGGGGCGGGCTTAGACTGCTATACGAAGACGAGGAGGCGGGGCCACGGCTACAAGGGCGTTAGAGGAGGGGCGGGGCGTGGACGGCCACAGACAGGGCGGGGTCCCGGCCTCTCGGGGAGTGTGAGAGGCGAGACTCCGGTTTGCCGACTTCCACCGTGATAGGTGGAATGGCACCCGTACTCGGATGTGGGCGTGGAGGGGCGGGGCTCCGGACTCTGCGTGTCCGGCTCCGCAGGCGTGGGCGGGGCGGCCCCTGTCCCAGTGCTGCGCGGGAAGCTTGTCCAGGTCTAAGTTCACCCTCGAATGGGCGTTCCGGGAGGTTGCAGTTGGATTCTGCGGCTGGCCTTCCCACGCCTCGCCGCTGATCTGTAAGTTTGCCGCCCGCCCGGGCATGGATCGCACCGCCCGGCTGCAGCGATGCAGGTCATGGAGGTGCGCCTGCTGGACACGCTCGCCTACCTGATGGGCCTCGGGGGCTTCCTTTGCTTCCTGCTGCTCCATTGCTTCTCGTCGCCCTACGGCCGCTACGCGTCTCAGTGGCCCGGCCCGCGGGTGCCCACACGCGCCGCCTGGGCCCTGCAGGAGCTGCCCTCGCTGGCCTGGCCGCTGCTCGAGTGCGCCTGCGCTTCCGCTGGGCGCCTGGATCGCCTGCCTAACCGCTTGCTGTTGGCCATGTTCCTCGTCCACTACGTGCACAGGTTGGCCTGGCTTGCCCTGCTGTCCTGGGTACCACTGGGGAGGCATCCTGGAATTAGGACTGGGATAGTGTGTTAATTGTGCACGCATCGTGGAATTTGTATCTGTGATGCAAACAACCACTTACGACCCCATCGCAGGACGCTGGTTGCCTCAAGTTATGCAGGCCATTGTGTGACTTTTCTGTTGTTTCCCTTTGGGGAGGCTTTTCTCCTGGTTAGGTGAACCTGTTCCTCTCAGTGGGTTGATAGGTTTCAGAGACTGTTGCCTTCACTTAGGCTGGGGCCCCAGGGCAGTTAAGGAATAGCTTTGGGGCAAAGACCTTAAACCTAAGTAAATGTTGACCATAGGAACAGTAAGGATGGCATTGGCCCAAGTAAACCAGTGTGGAAGCAGGTGTCTTTGCAGAAGTGTTTGTGTGTATAAGGTGGAATGTTCTTTTTCGAGCTCGTGGTTTTGTGGGGGCCTTTTGTGACCCATCATTATAAGCACGCACACGTGTGGGTGGTCCCCTCTCTTGTGGCTTCCTAGCTGGCTTGGTTGGGCTTGGATTTTTCTTTTTGAACCTGACAAAGTAACCCTGATTCTGAGGATTTTCCCAGGTGAGCCAACCTCATTGCATGAAATAGGGTAACTTAGCAAGCTGGTCCGGGCTGGGACTTCCCCAACTGTGAACTGGAGGTTCAGTGTGTTTACCAGAGGGCAGCTCTGTGAATGCTATGTCCGGTGCTGGCACACCCGAGCACCACTTCACCTTGCCCTGTACACACGTGTGCCCTAGGTACCACTCATGCACACTGTATGAACCTCCAGTGCCAGCAAAGAAGACGTGGTGGGAAGCAAGGAGCTCCTTACAGGGCTGTGGGTTGCATGTCCAAATCAAAGTTTTCTTACCAGAGAGGTGGGGTTGAATTGTATCTAGGCTCACTGTAGGGGAAATGTTGTGCTCATTTAGGTTTTCTACATAAAAAAATAAACATTCTCCATTTGTCTAAGCACCCTCCTGTTATTTATGACTGTTATTTATTCTACAGTCATTTGACCTGAAGCAAGTAGTTCTTGGATGAGAGTCAGGGTGGAAGTGCTACTTCATGCTAGTGACCAGCCATCCAGCTTGCCCAGTTACCCATGCCCGGGGCTCTAAGGATGACAGGAGCCTGTGGGAGGCGGCAGGAGATGCTGACCAAGCCCCAGGCTGTTGCTTACAGGGTTTGCAGAGCTCGACAGGTGTGCCCAGTGCAGAGCTGGGGAGATGGACCTGGAGCGGTGTGCAGGTGTGAGATGCTGAGACCCTGAGATGCCATGGCCAGTGGGGCAAGGTGTCTGCTGCAGAATGACCACTCTCCCAGAGCGAGTGACAGTCCCGGGATGATGAAGAGGGAGAGCAGGTGAAGGAGGGATAGAGTGGTGGCTTGTGCGTTTTCATGTCCCTGTCCCGTCAGTGAGTACTAAGGATGAATGTGAGGGGACACTGCTGCACGCCCCGCAGCAGTCAGGAGTGGAGGCCAGCTTGCAGAGAACCTACAGAAGGCAGGGCAGCCCGCCTGACGGAGGAGGGGAAGGCAGCATCTTTAATCTGGGACCTGCGGCATGGGTGACATTGGTTCTTGTTAGTTTTGGGGCCATTTGCATCCTGTCTGTGCTGAAGTCTTCTCCCACTGACCTCCTGAGGTCAGAAGGGCCTCTACTCATCCTGTGCTCAGGCTTGTAGCACCGGGACTGGCTAACTTGTCACGGGCTACCTGCAGCAGGTGCGTCCTCAGTGCCTGTGCTCCATTCTTTCCATGTCTGGCTCGCCATGCTGTCCGAGTTGCCCGGCTCTGAGCTCTGCTTACAGCGATGCACCTCCCTGGCCTACTGTGTCTATCCTCCGCACCGACCGTCCTCTGGTCCCCGCCTCTGTTCTGTCTCCGGGGCCCCCTCCCAGACTGGCACCTTAGTCGCTAGCTTTCCCCCAGCTGGTCTGTCTTACACTTGCAACTGCTCAGCCCCTGCTCGTCCTGTGAAACCTGCTTGGCCAGACAACATCAGATACTGGCAGTGGTGCCCTGCTTTCACCAGCACCACCTCGGCACTGCCGTGATGTTGGAGTCTCTGCTCTTTCTCTCCAACTGGGCAGGTCTGTATGGTGATTACCGGAGCAGCCACCTTGGCCGAGCTGCACACCCTAACCTGGCTCAGCCCTGACTTAGTGGAAAGAGGGGCTGTTCCTTGTCGCTGGGCCAGGAACACAGTCACATGGTGCATGAGTGTAAAGCACTGCCTGCTAGGGGCCTTGTTCATCACCACATTTGTTATGGGCAGCCAGGGCACAAAGGGAGACATTGAATGGCCTGAAGCCTGCCAGCACTCCAGTGCTCAGGAGGCGGCTCCTTCTAATACCTGTCCCCTGGCTGGCACTCCACCAGCACCATGACCCAGCACGATCTTCATTCCACCCTGCCCTGCCCCAATGAACAAGGTTCAAAGAATCTCACCTACCTGGGCATGGTGGCACACGCCTGTCCTCCCAGAATTTTGGGGACTGAGGCAAGAGGATTAAAAGTTTGAGTCTTAACAGTACCCTTAAAATAAAGTGTAAAGGGGCTGTAGAACACGCTTAGTGTGAAGCCCTGGGCTCCATCCCCAGTGCCACCAACACAAATGAACTTCATCAACTGATTGTTTCCTGCGGAGTGGTCCCTGGGGAAGCCAGGTCTAGCCCTCTTCTGTGCAGTGTGACTTGCATAATTCTGAGTCACAGCAGAGGACCGTGAGAGCAAAGCTGTGGAAAGAAAAGTGAAGACACATTAAACTTTAAAAAGAGTTTGAGTAGGTAGAGATGGCCCTACCAGCTCCCAAGCAGTTTTGACTCTCCCAAGGTATGTGTGTGTGTGGGGAAGAAGCTTATTAAGGTGTTTGGGGCAGCAAGACAAAGAAAATAGATGCTTGGATAAACTAGAAAGTTCCTAGCTTTGTTCACTGTCAATTTCTGATTGGTCAAGTCTCTAGTTAGAGATTAGTTGGTAATTTCTGATTGGTCAAGTGTCAGGGTAGCTGATGGCTTCTAGAGAGCTAAGTGTAAGTTTCCTGAATTTCTACAGAGCTGGGTTTCAGGAGCAACCCTGGAAACTCAGGTGCTGGAGCTATCTCAGCCTGTGGGTTTCCCAGTTCGTTTTGCTGTTTGAATCATTGGCCCAAGCCGTGTGGACCCAAATACTTGAAGTGGGAAAACATGCTCTACAGAAGTGTAGAGTGACGAACATTGAAACAGTCCTGTGACCCTCATGCTATATTGAGTGAAGTGTTTATTTAAGTCCCATTTATTGGTCATCCCTGCAAAAGAGTCAGAGTTCAGATCTGTTGAGATTCTGGATCTCAAGCTGTTGAGAAAAAAGTAATAAGATTACTAAAATTAATCACTGTCACTTTTGAACACTGACATGATGAAATCTACCATGGCCTAAATTACTCCTGAACCCCAGCTCGAGGGCCCCGTGCTTCAGACTGTGCTGGGCTGTGGTATCCACCTAACACTGAGAGCTGAGTCATTTGCTGAATGAATGCCACATTGGTCAGGGCAAGAGCAGTCAGGTATTACTCAGGTTGTGAGGAAGGTATTTTAAGAAATAATTCCTTATTTATTTACAGTTTTCAGTGTGAATGAGGCACTCATGGAACTTACTTTGGAGATCACAGAACCCTCCAAATATTGCCTTAAATATTTCAAAAACAGTTCTTGCTAGGGCACAGTTGCACTTTGGCCCTTGGGAACATGCACTTTCACAGACCTTCCCGTAGCGGGCAGAGACGGTGGGTGAGCATGCACAACGCTGGCAAGCTTGAGGCATTCATGCTGCTGCCTAGGATAGTCCCCAAACCACACAAGTGCTGGCAAGTGCTGCGCAGGCAGGCGCAGGGCTCACCATCCTTGGTGGGTATGTTCAGCTCCTCTGGAGAGTGACGCAGACATTAGGGAGCTCTCCTGATTCTGTTCTTCTTGATGACTCCCTGTGCATCCTGAGCACTTTCTTTTTCCTGGGATTTGGACTCTCCTGCAAATGCTCCCTGTGCCTGGTTTTTAATTAATGTGGCCTAGTTGTCTGCAAGGCTTTTTAATCAGCAGTTGCAGATCTTTGCCCCAGGAAGTGTAATTTCTCGTCTATTTTGCTTGCCCCACTGTTGTGAATGTATTATGTACCCAGACGTAAGATACTGGTGGCTATTGATGGACTATACTTGAGATGCATCCTCACTGTGGAAAACTCATAAAATGTTATGCAGAGGAATGCTGTGTGGTATGCAGAGAAAATAAAAGTCACTGACTCTTCTCGGGTTGGTTAACAGATAGACTCTTCGTAGCCCCAGGATCCATCAGCTTCAGTTCCGTCACTTAGAATTCTGTTGGCGGTCTTTCCCCCACCTCTTTCATTGTTCTTGTTTTTGATCATTTTTTCTAAACAATAATGATACAGAGAAGATTCAAAATTGTGTAAACTACTCTTGGCACACAGCAACATAGGATGTTTCTGACTTAATAAAAGCACTTCACAGAAGTTACCTCTGCCAGCTGTTTGAGAGGCTGTGCCCCGCCCTTTCCCACTTGCTGGTCTCACCCTGTGTGGAGTGAACACCTGGAAGGGGGTGTTGCCTTCCAGCCCCGCAGGCGGCCCACCATGTGATCTCCATGTCCTTGCCACTAGAGTCCTTTGTGCCTGATCTGTAAAATCTCCATAACAAATAACAGTGTTGTGGTGTTTTCAAAAAGGCATTTCATGTAGGAATGGGAAGTATGAGAAACAGTTCTGTGAGGCACTGCTAGAGATGCTTGTGTGTTGAAGCTTGTAAATTCAGCTAGCCTGGAGACAGGCAGCAGCTTATGCTGCCAGCAGAGCATCAAGAACTTCTGGCTTCTTAAAACGTTTGGCTGAGCTCTATCACCAAATGGGCTCAAAATTCCTAGCAACCTGGGACACAAAGGTTGATGATTTATTGGAAGAAGAAACACAACTCTATCAAATGTGAGTCATTTCTTTACATGGAAAGAAGAGCAAATAACACAAGGCAATTGTAAGGCAACAAAGTATCAAATGGATCTGACATTGATCATTGGATTGGTTAGCAAATAGACTCTGTAGCTCCAGGATCCAGCTGGTTTGTATCCTTCACTGTGTATTACCCTAAGAAGGCCCTTATTAGTCCAAGTGGACATGATGATACGACCCTGTAATTCCAGCACTCCCAGAGGCTAGACAGGAGAATTGAAAGTTCAAGCCTAGTCTTATTTTGCACTTAGGGAGACCCTGTCTCAAAATAAAAAGGGGGCTGAGGATGTGTGACAACACAGCTCAGTGTGAAGACCCTCAGTTCCAAAGAAAAGCAATATAGTCTCCCTCTGAAGGGATGTCATCCTGTGGTTTGATGTGGTCTTTCGCTGGGCAGGCAGAAGTGGTTTCCCACAGTTCTCTGTAGACATTCACTGTGACCAAGAGTGAGACAGTGGACAAAGGGGCCATGGACACCACCGTTGTGATGGAAAAAGCCTTGGCTGTGTGAGTCCCAGGGAGCTCAGTGAGACCTTTGGGAAGAAGAACCAGGGTTTTGGTGCTGTTATCACACCATTGCTGTGACTGCAAGCAATTAGACTGGATGACCGGTGGAAACCAATAATAAGATACTTGTTTTTTCATGCTCTATTAAGTGACATAAGGCATGAGCAAAATACACAGTGAATGTTTAAAAACATTATTACAGGAAAAGTCATGGTCGGTAATTTCCCTCAGCACCCTACCCTTTACACACACTTAAAACACCCTCATCCCATCATTCTCACCACTTTCTGGAATAGCTCTGGAGTCCTCTTTCCTGAGTGTTTTGAGCTGTGCTGTCCTGGCTGCCTTGATGTCCTGAATCTATTCAGAGCACTTAACTTCCTTGGTCAGGAGTTTGGAGAAGAGCCACCAGTGGCATGGTACCAGATCCCCTGGCTGAAGGTGCTCCGTAACATTTTAATGAGCCTGTCTTTTGGGTGGCCCTCAGCAGTGTGCACTCCATTTTTTGATTGCTCCTCTTAAAGACACTCAGGAAACAACTTTTAAACCTGCTTCAGAACGTGGCAAGGATGACAGGACAAATGGGCTTGAAGCCAGGGGGAGATTTGTGGCAACGTATTTTTTACCGTAATAATTTTTAAAATTTAAACACCATATTTTTAGATCACATCTCATAATGTACAAAAATGCTCCACTTATTTCAAGTCTATAGTTTGATGAATTTTGTGGTTCTGTGTAGTTGTATGGTCATTGCCCAAGTTAAGATGTACAGTTATATTCCTCTAAAAGCTGTCCTGTATGTTTGCAACCAATCCTGGCCCTGACTATCGTTCTAGATTTGAAGTTTGAACTGTGTCAGCCACAAGGTAGGAACCAGCGCTGTCCCCCTGTGGCTTTGCCCTGCCTCTTTGCAGTTAATTACAGAGAGCCCTGCTCAGTCCTCATCGCAGCCCAGGAAGTTTATGTTTGTAATCCCATGGAAAAATTACTGGAATTCTAGAGTGTTAATTCCAATCTACCACTTCCGATGCAACCCATGGTGAGAATAAAGCACCAAGGCATATTTGTAGTTATGGGGAGCCAGGGGTCTAAGTCAAGCCACAATGATGGCCATCTAGGACAACAGTCTTGACCCAGGGCTGAACCCAAATTTTATTAATTTGTGAAGAAGGGAGTGACTTGAGGATAAATGACTGTGAGAATGGCTGGAAGCAGGTGAGTGCTGTGAGCTGGACTAGGTAGGAGACCTGAAATCACCTCTGCAATATGCAAAGAGAAAGGTATGCAGAAAGAGTAGTCTGCCTAACACATTTGAGGTAGTAGGTAATGTTTTGGGGTTGGTGCTTCAGCGCTGATGTATAATCTTTCAAACCCCAGGAAGTCATAGCCTCTATCCCAAAGCTCCACAGCATGGAGCACTGGCTATTTTCTTCATCTCACCTTGTTCCAGCTCACA
Organism: Dinomys branickii; assembly: GCA_004027595.1. NCBI lineage: Eukaryota > Metazoa > Chordata > Mammalia > Rodentia > Dinomyidae > Dinomys > Dinomys branickii. The sequence continues at coordinate 7,092 of PVLD010012175.1, read as the reverse complement.
CAAGGGAACAACGGGTGGGGTTTCCAGGGAAATATGCCTGCCATGTTCAAGACTACCATCAGTACCTTTATGCATTGCTTAAAGCCAGTTGAAGGGATAAAGAAAATTCCTGGCCAGCTCTGCACAACAATACATCGAAGTAGGGACAGATTCAGCCAAAATGGAGACAATTGCTCCTTCGCCCAGGTTAATTCCTTTCCATTGGGTCTACTTTTGACTTTTCTAGGATTTTGTAAGCCTAAATTAAAGGCTTCTTTCACTGAAGATGCACTATTGAAGTTTATTTCTTCTCGAGTCTGGTCTGTTCCTCCACATCTTTCAAAGGCTTTGCCTATTTCTTCAGGTTGTCCAATTTATTGACATGAAGTGCTTATTCTAGGTCTTTGCAGCCTCTTAAGGTCTGCAAGATTTATAGCAATGTCCCCTTTCCTCTCCTATGCACCGATATTTCAGAAAAGATTCACACCCACTATGAATTTGCATCCCCTTTTATCCCCATGTTTGTAGTATGTACCCCTTTTGTCTTCCCACATTAACCCTTTGTGGGGGCTGAGATAGTGTGGTGTAGCAAAAGAGATGACCTTGGAATTGGGCAGAGTTGGCCTAAACTCGGCCTTGCTCCAGCCTCAGCACCTGGTACAGATTATTTAGCCACTCTTAAGAGTTCATTGCACTCTTCGTTTGAGATGAGCAGTAAATGCCAGGTGGCTGCGAAGTGTGGCAGTCACTGTACCAGTGGCTGTTGATGGATGGTCTGACAGTGTGACTTGAGTCTTGCCGTCCAGAGACCAAAACACCTCAGTGATTTTACAGTCATGGAAGCTTTTGAGAGCCACCTGAGGCCCCTGGTTTTCTCCACCTTGATGTCTGTGTTTTGGGTTCTGTACAACTAGAATCTTTGGGTTTGAGTGCTGTGATACACTTTGAAACATGGCTAATTGATCTAACACACCTTTTAGCATAGAATAAATTGGCACAAGTGTGACTGAAGGTGACATCTGTATAGGGAAATAAGCTAAAGAACAAATATATTTAAAACAGAATTGCAGAGGTTTATTTATTTATTTATTTAATTTTGCCTCCTTCTTGTTTCCTAAGGACCCTGGTTTTTCCCTTCCTGATCCGAGGAGGAAAGCCAATGCCACTGTTCACCTGTGTGTTAGCTTTCCTGTTCTGTGTCTATAATGGCTACTTGCAGAGCAGGTACCTGAGTCAGTACGCCGTGTACGCTGAGGACTGGGTGACCCAACCCCGCTTTCTAGCTGGTGAGTATCCTCCTGAAGTCACTGCCATGCCCCAGGGATTCGAGCCAGAATGCCCAGGCTCTGAGAGAATCATGGGGCTGTCATGTGAACGCTCCAGAGGACAGAGCCACCAGGGGAAGACTAAAGCTTTCCCCATGTAGCACGGGGCCTGGGAGGATACATTCAAGGGATACACGGGTGCTGTTCTTGCTTGGAGCCTGGGCCTTGTGGGGAGTCCCAGCCAAGAAACTGAGGCTCAGATAGAGGAGAACCTGGTTCTTATTCACCCTGTAATATAAGATGGTCCTCTAGCCTGTCAGCATCTTCTATAAATGAGATAGGATACCTTCCAAGAATGCAAGCAGCCTTTCATGATCATACTGTCTTCCATTAACTGTGAGGCTTGTGAAGGGTTTTACTTTTTAAAAATTCATTCCAATTAGTATAAATTAATGTGTACTTTCAGGTTCTCATTACAGCATTGTAAGTTTTGAATAGAAGTGGGTAAGCCTTTGCTATCAAAATAATCTCAAAATTATTAAAAATGCTTAATGTATCAGTCAGTTTTTCCATTGCTGGAAAAACCACCTGACATATAAAATTAGTTTAAACTTTTTTTTTTTTTTTTTTTTGTTACTGGGGATCGAACTCAGGACCCTGTGCTTGCTAGGCAAGCGCTTATTCCACTGAGCTATATCCCCAGCCCCGTGACATATAAAATTTAAAGGAGAAAAGGCTTAGTGTGGCTTATGGTTTCTGAGCATTTGTTCCAGGTCTGCTGGCTCCAAGGCAGGGGCATTGTTGGCAGAATGGCATGGCAGAGGAGCGCTGCTCAGCTCATGGGAGCCAGGAAGCAGAAAGACAGGGAGAAAGCCAGAGAAAGAGGAAAGGGTGGGGCAAGAATACACCCTTCCAGGTCTCACTCCCAGCAATCTACTTGCCCACACCACCCCACCCCTGTCCACATCTCCTATGTTGGGGTTCACTGAATCTCTGAGGGCCACTTCCTATTTAAACTGTAACAATCTCAGGAGTATTATGTAGAAGGAAGGTTCTGTGTTTGTCTAGCATGCCCTGTAACAGTTAGAAATGGTTGCACATGAACATGTCACTTACCCCAATGGAAGCACATCAAGAGTCTTGAGTTGGTCCATCAAATCCTCAAACTACCCTGTGGTACTTAATCTTAAGCTGCATAAAGTGCCCTACATTATATTTTGCTTTCTCTGTTTTGTTTGTTTGTTTGTTTTTGTCTTTTTGAGACAAGGTCTCTCTATGCAGTTCAGGCTGGCCTCAAACTCACAATGATCCTCCTGCTTCAGCCTCCTGACTACTGGGATTATAGGCATGCCCCACCACACCCAGCTTGCTTTCTCTTTATGTAAAGGAATTTATAATAACAGGGAAACTAAGTCTTGCATAGTACTTTCTTGCTAACAAAGCACTTTCCCATTCTCAGTCATAGTTTTTAGGGAATAACAGCTTTATTTGCAGGGAAATGCTGTGTTGTACCTGACAGATGACACAGGGGGCAGTCTGTGTCCTCCTCTGTTGAGTGAGTTGGATGAGAGGTGTCCCCAGGGTCTTTACTAGCCTGGCATTTGATGCCTGCATGAAAGTCTGGACTTCCTCGAGTTGTACCATAGCTCCACAGAACTGCTTAATTTTCTGGCTTCTCAGCTACCTGGTTGTCTTCTGCCCTGAGAATGAGAAGGCAGGAAACCAGGCTTTTGAAGTCTGGGGGCACTGGCTTCATGCCTCCCTGTTGGCTTCTGGGGAGCCAGTCAGAGGACTGCAGGGAACCCAGATCTCAGTCCAGACCCACCAAGCAGTGACTAGCCAGCTCCCCGTGACCACAGCCCAGAAGCTCCTTTTAATTAAGAGACTAAGGCTTTAAATGTTTATACAGTTGATATTCCCATAGGAAGCATTTCTATAATGAATGGTTTGGAAGGAATCCTTTTGGTCTGTGGATTTAAATATCATTCAGAGTAGCTCTGCAGACAGGCCACACCCACTAGGGATGGATGCCTTTAAAACTGGTGTAGAATTAGAGACATTAATAAATTGTATATCATACACACCTGTTGATCTTTCTACCAACAGGTGGAATGATGTGAAAATGAAAAAGCACACCAAGTGGGAAATAAACTGGGTTACCTCCTTTTGTACGGTCATTAGGTAAAATGTATCGTTTTGTGGGGAGACACATATGAGGTTGCACAGCATAGTTACCCTCAGCATAAAGTGAACACCTAGCAAACAATAATAATGAAATTCTAATGAAAAATTTCCATAATAGTAAAAGTGGTTAATCTAAAATATTTTTCCACCTAAATAATAGAGATTCTCTAAGAATTTTCCTTCTTTGGGAATAGAATAGCACTGAAATGGGAGTACATGCCATCGCAAACCGTGAGTGTACCAAAGGCTGTGGAGGCTGTGCCAGCAAGCAGAAGAATCCCACAGAAGACCGAAGAACTCCATGTAGGGAAAACAGAGTTTATTAATTTTAGACCAGTCACTGCACACCCCTGACTAGCAGGTCAGGAACGTGGGGCTCCTGCCTGCCTTAGTTTCCACTTTATATGTACAGTTTTGGTTTCCATGGTAACAGATTGGAATGTTGTGGCCCTGGCCACACGTTGTTTTCCTTGTGCCCCATGAGCCCAGCCACAATGATATATACTTTCTGTACTCTGTTCTGTATGTCCCCCTTTAGATAACCATACGTTTCCTTTATGGTTACAATGTTTATCTAGGGCCAGGGAAGGGATGAAACAACTCAGAGTCATAGGTAGTTGTCTGGGCCCAGGTGTTCTTTATCTTTGGAGAAATATTCCAGGGAAAAACTAACTGCAAAGTTAACTTTTTACAACCCCTCCAGGATGTTTCTCAAGACACGTTTTGAGGCTTGTACTAAGGCTAAAACTATTCTATCTTAAAAATGATACGTTAAGAGTTACTATCTCCTAGTGAGGCAATGTTAACAAGAGAAAAATAGGAATATTACACAGGATACTTTGCAGAGATGACACTTGGCTCTGAGGGGCAGTAGCAATGGTATGATAAGTTCAGAGATAAGCAGTTGTGTGACAGTAGTACAGGCAGAAGTATTTATGCATAAATTCAAAGGCAGTCTGGTGCAAGATCATGATTCCAGTTAAATCCTTTGATAATTCTCTTTATCAGTCACACATACATAACAGCCCATCTTTCCGACCTCCTGCCTTTATTTACTTACTCATATCTACTTTTGCTAGGGCTTGTCAAAAGTGACTCTGTCTTGAGTCTGACAGTATCCACAGATTTTATACAAGATTCTTAGGTCCCTACAAATGGATTAAATGTTCTTAGATGCGCACAAAGACTAATTTTCTTCCAACCTATTTGACAAGGGGAGTGTGTCTCCTAGAAGAAATATAAAGTAAGCATGGGATTTAGGCAGCATAATTCTTTCTAGAATCTTGGATTGGAAGCCCTGTCACACTGAGGAGTAACATACTGACATCTAAAATGGGTAGTGAATCTGTTAAAATCTTACAAATCCAGTAAGTGACTTATAAAAGGTATTACACCATTTAGTGTCAACTGCTTAAGAAAGAAAGCTACTTACAGTGGCAAAATCCAGAGGAGGAAATCTTCAAACATTTTATATAGGTCACAAGGTTTTCCTGGTTCTGTTCCAACTGTGCAAGAGTAGTCCTTTTCATTGGAACAAGTGATAATTGAGTGTCACCCAAGCACATATTTCTTCAGTATCAGATTGAGGGTTGTCTGCTTTTCACACTTTTTAGTATATCAGAAAAGTCAAATCAGCCTCCTTTTAAAAATGAGAATTACTATACTTCTCAGATAAAGAAATACAAATGGCAAATAAATATAGGAAAGTGTTCAACCTCACTGGTTATTCAAGAGATGCTAATTAAAACAACACAAATTCCATCTCTATTTTTTTTTTTTTTTGCGGTACTGGGGATCGAACTCAGGACCCTGCACTTGCTAGGCAAGTGCTTATTCCACTGAGCTATATCCCCAGCCCCAAGACTTTTTTTTTTTTTTTTTTTTTTTTTGGCAGTACTGGGGATCAAACTCAGGACCTTGTGCTTGCTAGGCAGGTGCTTATTCCACTGAGCCATATCCCCAGCCCTCCATCTCACTCTAGAAAGAATGGCTATCATTAAGTTATCAGGCAGTAACAAATGCTGGCAGTGTTGCAGGGTTCAGGACCAGACCAGATGAAGACACAGCACCAGAGGCACTCTGGAAGGCAGACAGCTGTATTACAATAGTGGACTGGGGGACATCAAAGTCCAAATCACCAGCCCCATTTTGAGGTTACTCATTGTTTATATAGGTTTTCAGGATAAAGGCAGATAACATTACATTCTATAGTTGGTTACACATGTCTTTGTTACTAATTGCCAGGCAGAATTTAAAGCTTTCAAGACATCCTCAGGCTCCAAACAGACTGTTTCTCAGTCCTTTGGGGCCTTCCACACTGCCAAGGAGGTGGCTACAGGTGGCCATGATGAGGCTGGGATCACTTGTCAGTCATTCCCCAGGTTTTCCCTCCCCTTTGGGTGCTATTTCCATAGCCACCACAGGGCCATTCATCTTGATGTCTCAAAGTCAATTTGTTTGCCTCCTTGAGTAAGAGGGTGGTTGCAACAACTGCCCACAAATGGGCTAACAGTCTGAACAAGCTTATAGAAACCAGAACAGTCCAAAAAGTGTGAGGGCAGGAGAGGCATATTTTAGCAGTTTTACAGTCTATCATCATAGTGGCCATCCATTTTTAAGAGACAAGAGCAGTCGGATCTAGAACAGGAACTATTACCTGGGCAACTAGAAAACTGAAGTGTACTAGCCAGAGGCATTTTTTTGTTCCTCTTCACCTAGGTACGTGTTCACTTTTGGCCCCCAAACCTCAATTGTTGAACACCCAGAAGAGAAGATCAGTGGCATTAATACTGTCGTGGGCTTACTTATTATAAATTTATCTAAGTATCTAGCACTCTGAAGCATAAAGTATAGCAAAGGACTTTTTTTTGTCAACCATGGCTGTCCTAGCAGTTGAATCCCTGCAGAATGTCAATAGACAGCAGCTGCACAGTCTGACAAAGAAAACTTGAGATTACAAGCAACACATAACATTTTAGTATGTCAGTCATGATGACATTATCTTTTATAACATAAATGTCCATCTTAGTATTGAGTAGTGTCATACTCTGCATATACATCACATAAGTTTGTAATTCGGTAATTTCATGTTGATTTGACCATTTTCCTCATGGAGGTTTTTTAGAAGGAACAACCTAAGCTCCATGAAATGAACCAGTGACCATACATATATCTTTTAATAAACATTTTCCATAAGCTTTCTTCAGCATGTATAAGTCTTATGGTCTTATTTTTAAGCTCTTTAGCAGAGCAAGTCTTTTATCATACAGAACCCTCTCATATCAAAAGTCTATCTATTACATTTATAGCCTTTTTACTATTTTTATTTACTATAACCTTTTACAAAAAAATTGATTATTGCCTCTTGAATTTTAAATTGTCTTTTTTTCCCCTAAGATAGTAAACTTGACTGACTGCAAACAGACCTGAGTAACCTTGAATCAGTGTTATTTTATTTTATTTTTATTTTTTTAATTTTTTTAAATTTTATTTTAAAGACAAAAGAATGGAGACATATGAACCAGAAAAGCCATAAACAATACAGAAAATACAAAGTTATACAGAATATAGTAGGGAATTTGCACTGGATGCTGTATAATATAAAGTTATCTTCATTTCTGCTAATACAAAAACGACTGAGGAAATACAGAATTATAGAGAACAT
>PVLD010012174.1:0-61668 GCA_004027595.1 Dinomys branickii | reverse complement strand
TTTACATATTGATATCTTCGAAGTGTGTGTTCAGGCTAACACATACAGATATACACTATTAATCTAATATCCTGTCATCGATTATTGCTTAGCATTAAGTGATATAATACAATAGTAGAACCATGTTAGCCCTCCTGCACATATGTATATTCATATATATTCCTATATACATACATACATTTTTGTCTTTTTCTTTTCTGGAGGCACGCTTTAAATCTAAGCTGTAGTACAATGAAAGTAGTTCAAAGAGGTAAGTGTATAACTGTGAGTTACTACATTAGAAAAATAGAGCATTACCAAATAAATAGTCTAATGTTATCCCTCAAGGTCCTAGAAAAAACAGTAGCAACCCAAATTGAAAATTTGTAAAAGAAAAGAAAAAAGATCAGAGTGAAAAATCAATGAAATTGATGCTTAAAAATATAAATGATCAATTAATTAAACGATTGGATTTTTGAAAGGATAAATAATATTGATATGCCCTTAGTCAAATTTACCAAAGACAGGAAAGAAAGGACCCACATTAATGCAATTAGAAATAAAAACAGAAAAATTGCAACAGAAATCATTGTAATACAGAGGATTATAAGAAACTATTCCAAAAACTATGTTCTAATAAATCAGAGCATCTAGAGGAAAGAGATACATTCTTAGACACGTATGCCATACCAAAAGTGAGCCAAGAAGGTAGAAAAAGCCTGCATAGACCAACAATAGGTGATGAAATCGAAACAGTAATAAAAACTCTTCCAACTAAGAAAAGCTCAAAACCTGATGGATTTACTACTGAACTTCAAAGAATTAATACTAATATCCTCAAAATCTTTCATGAACTTGGAAAGGAAGGAACAGTGCCAGGCTCATTCCAAGAAGCCAGAATTACCCCAATACCAAAATCAGATGAGGACTCAACAAAAAGGAAAACCACAGGCCAAAAATCTTTGGTGAACATAGATACAAAAATTGTCAACAAGATACTTACAAACAGAATGAAACAAATTATTTACAAGGTCATATACCATGACTCAGATAGCTTCATCCTCAAAATACAAGGATGATACAACAAATGTAAATTTAAAAATGTAGTATATAATGTAAGTGAAATTGAGGATCAAATATCACACAATCATCTCAATACATACTAAAAAAGCCTTTGACAAATTCCAAAATCTTTTCATGATAAAAAAGTAACTCCAACAACAGTAGATATAGACTATATATAAAACTAATAAAGTCCTATTTATTACAAACCCACGGTTTGTAAAATCATACCAACTGAGGAAAAAAACTAAAATCAGGAAGGATACAAGGGTATCTACTTTCACCACTTCTCTTCAATATAGTACTGGAAATGTGAGCCAGGCAATTGAGCAAGAGAAAGAACTACAAGGGATGCAAGTGAGAAAGGAAGAAGTCAATCTATCTCTATGTGCAGATGATATGATCATTTACATAGAGGACCCAAAAAATTCCACAGAAGACTGTTAGAGCTAATAAATATGTGTAGCAAAGTGGAACAGTACAAAATCAAAGCACAAAGATCAGTAGCATTTCTGCATGACAAAAATTCACCCACAGAGATAGAAACCATGGAAATAATAGATCTCATTCACAATAGGTCCCAAAGAATTACATACCTAGGAATCAAAATAACCAAGGAAATGAATTACGCCTATAATAAAAACTATAGAATTCTGAAGAGATTGAAAAGGATATTAGGAAGTGGAAAGATATCCTCTGTTTCAGGATAGGCAGAATTAACATCGTTAAAATGGCCATATTACCAAAAGCAGTCTTTTAAGTTTAAGGCAATTTCTATTAAAATATCAACATTCTTTATAGACCTAGAAAAAAAAAATCCTAAATTTACATGGACTGGAAGAAACCCAGAATAGCCAAAGCTATTCTGAGCATAAAGAGCAAAGTGGGAGATATCATAATACCAAATTTTTAGTTATACTACAAACCTCTTGGAACAAAAACAGTATAGTATTAGGACAAAAATAGACGCATAGATCAGTGGAATAAAAGGGAAGATATAGAAGCAATCCTATGTACTTTTAGTCCTCTAATCTTTGATAAGGAGGCTAATGATATACGCTAGAAGGGATAGTCTCTTTAATAAGTGGATTTGGAAAAACTGTTTATCGACCTAAAAAACAATGAAACTGGACCAGTATCTCTAACTCTGTACTAAAATTAAATCAAAGTGGATCAAAAGTCTAGACATAAAAGAGAAACATTGAAACTTCTGGATGATAAAATAGGAGAAACACTTGAAGACATAAACATAGGCAAGGACTTCCTGAGCAGAAATCCAGTAACACAGGAAATAACATCAAAAATCAGTAAATGGGATCATTTTAAATTACAAAGTTCCTGCATAGCAAACAAAACAATCAATAATACTTTAGAATGGGAAAATATTTTCCAGTTACACTTCTGATAGAGGACTAATATCTAGGACAATTAAATAATTCAAAAAATACACCTCAAAAAACAAATAACCAAAACTGAGCAAACAAAATAAATACTTTAAAAAGAAGAAGCACGACTGGCCAATATGCACATGAAGTATCAACACCTTTAGCCATTGTGGAAATGCATATCAAAACAATTCTGAGATTTCATCTTACTCCAGTAGAAATGGCTACGTTCAAGAACATTAAAAACAACAAATGCTGGTGAAGATGTGCAGAAAGAGGAACACTTCAACATTGCTGATGGGAAAACTACTGTGGAAAACAATATGGAGATTCCTCAAAAATTAGTAACACTACTGTGGAAAACAACATGGAGATTCCTCAAAAAACTAAAAATAGAAATTTCCTTTGACCTTGCTATACCCTTCCTGGGTACTTTCCCAAAAGAGTTAAAGAAATCATACTATAGCGATAAATGCATACTCATATTTATAGCAGCATAATTCACAATAGCCAAACCGTGGAAGCCATATAGATGCCCAACAAAGGTAAATAAAAAAAGAAAATGTGATATATATTGATACACTAGAATATTATTCAGCCACAAAAAGAATAAATTCAACTCATTTGTAGGAAAATAATTTGAACTAGAGACCTGTGTCAAGTGAAATAAGGCAGTCTCAGAAAGTTAATTATCATATCGCTTCTCTTCTATGAAAAACTCAAATATGAATTAAAAAGTACAAATGGCGAGAAAGACTTCTTGGAGGTAGAGAAGGGGAGCAGTGGAAGGGGAAAGAGGTAGGCTACATATCATTATATATGTGTTTTTTTCTTGAACAAATATAATTATTATTTATCACAAACATGTACCAGTTAAACCAAAAGATAAATAAATGAAAGAAAAAAATTCCATGATTTACAACAACATGAACAGACCTGGAAGACATCATACTATGGGAAATAATCCAGGCAAATAAAGGCAAATGTAAACCGTTGATCTCGTAGAAACCTGCAGTGGAATGATGATACCAGATGCTGGCATTGAGGACATGAAAAGAGGATGAAAGGGAAGATACTTACGGTGAAAAAGATGTTGATCTCAGATCACAATGTCTCTGACTAAATGCATAAGTTTTAGTGATCTACTGTACTGGCAACCACAGTTAATAATAATGTATTATTTCTAAACTATTGAAAGAGTTCTTTTGAATATCCTCATCACAGAAGTGATACGTTTGTAAGGTTTATTACCTTGATTGAATCTTTCTCGAGTGTACACATAGATCAGAAGCTTCAGTTGTACTCTACAAATATATACAATTATTTGTTAATTAAAATAAAATTTTAAAAGAACTTAGTAAAACATCTCCTAAAAGAGTGTTATACTAGAAAAAATGCCCTTTATTTTTTATTTTTATTCCTTTTTTGTCTCTTTAAGACAGGGTCTCACTCTGAAGTTCAGGCTGGTCTTGAGCTCACTTTGTAGCCCAGGCTGGCCTCGAACTTGCAACGATCCTGCTGCCTCAGCCTCCCGAGCGCTGGGATTACAGGCGTGAGCCACCCATGCCCAGCCTTTTAAATTTTTTAAAACAAAGTCTTTATATCTGTTTTCACTTTTGAGGGTACAGAATTCTAGTTGGAGGGCTTTTTTCTGTCTGCACTAGAAATATTTCATTCTATTCTTCTTGCTTACCTAATTTTTAAAGAAAAGTCAAATGTAATTCTTATCTTTGCACTCCTCTATAGAAAAAGTTCCCCCTACCTTCTTTTAAAATTTTGTAATCATTAACTGTTTTCTGTAGCTTGAAAACTATATGCTTATGTGATGTTTGGGTTTTGTTTTGTGTTTATCCTTCCGGTTGTTTGAGATTCCTAGATCAATGATTTGGTGTCTGACCTTAATTTAGGGAAAATTCTCCTTCTTTATTTCAAACACTTTTTCTTTATTCTCTATCTGATATTTGCTTTATGTGTATATTCCGCCTTTTGTAGTTGCCCCACACAGATCTTAGATATTTCCCTTGTTTCCCCCGCCTTTTCTTCTATGTACTTTGCAGTTTTGGAGTTTTTCACTGAAATAGCCTGAAGCTCAGAGATTCTTTTCACAGCTGGGTTGGACAGACTGATGAGTCCATCAAAAGCACTCTTTCCCATTACAGTATTTTTGAGCTCTAACATATTTTCTCGGTTCTTTCTTAGAATTTCCAACTCTCTGCTTATATTGGTTGTCTGCTTTTGCATGCTACTTTATCCATGACAGCCCTTAGCACATGAATTATAATTATTTTAAATTCCCAGACTGATAATTGCAACTTCTCTGTCGTATCGGAATCATTTGACTCTGATGCTTGCATTGTCTCTTTAATGTTTGCATTTTTGTCGTATAGTATGTCTTGTAATAATTTCCTGATAGCCTAACTAAACTGCTATAAATAGGCTTTCAGTAATTTTGAGGTGAGATGTGGGGGAAGGGGGAGCATTCTTTGGTGAGGTCTCAATCTTGTAGACAGATTTCCTTTACACTATAAACTTCCCCTCTGTTAGCTGTGATAGGATGACTGGAGGGAACAAGAGTTGAAAATGTCCCTTCCCCAGATCAGTTTGTCTCTGATAAAACCTCAGAAGGTTGGACTCTGGTTAAATAGTGTCTTCTGAATGCAGATATTATTAAAACAAAATATGTTCTGATGTATTTAAAAATGATTTCTTTTCCCCTCCTTCTTATAGAAACATGAGATTTTTTCCCCCATAATTCACTGTGAGAACCTGGTAAAGCTCCAGGAAGTATAACTAGTGGAAGTATAAGGCACTGCCTATGGCCAGGTCCCCTGGTGTTTTTAACTGTCAGAATTGTCTACAATGAGCCTTCAGCAATTCCCAATTATAGTTAAGTTTCCTACCCTTGCATTCATTCCTGTAAAGTTTTCTGCTCATGAGCTCCACTCTGGTAAATTGTGAATTTCAGTCTCCAACTGTCTGCCTTTACAATTTGAGGGACTGCAATTTTCCTTGTGTGTGATCTCAATTCTCTTACAAATTTAAGAACAGTTCTTGATTTCTCAGTTTGTTCTCCCTTTTACTTGCTGTTAGGATGGAGCAGCAGTTCGAGTTCCTTGTATGTTGAGACAGAGTACAAAAGTCTCAAACATATTTTTAAAAATTCCTGGGGATAATTCTTTCACAAAATACTCCACAATAGAAATCTGGTTCTTTCTTCTGATTCTCTGCTGGTAGCCTCTCTTGGATCTGTGAGAATTTTGCTTAGTTCTTTCTCTCCTGTCTAATTTTTATAGCGTGGTCCCTATCTGGGGATCTCCCTTTTCAGTTCTCTACTCTGCCCCCATTAATTTTTTGACCATTGTCACTTCTCCACATGAAGAAACCTTGGATAAAATCCACTCTAGCTTTAATCCAAATCAAGTGAACCATTCAACCATACCCATCTTTTTGCCTGGCCATAATCCTACTATCCAGAGGTAATCAATTTTAATATTTTGGGATATTTTCTCTTGTTCCTTCATACATTTGTTAATTACAGAAGTGCATGCTTACAATTTATGTGTTAAATAGTTTCAGCATATTGTCCAGGGCAGTTATTGAATATCATACAGAGAATTCTATGGGTATTAATTTCATTTGCACTATCATCATAAATGGCATGACATTATTTTCATGCTAAAAATGGTGAAATAGGGCATATAGAACAAAGTTATTCCACTAAGGTAAGTAATGATGGGAACCCAAGCAGACGAGAGTCCAAGGTACTAATTCTATGCAAATTTGCTCACCATATTAATATTAGATTTTACTAATTAGATTGAATTTATTAGTGAGTAGAGTATTTTACCTTTTTTCCTTTTTTTGCTTGTTATGCCTTTTTTGTCTTTTTGAGACAGTGTCTCACTATGCAGTTTAGGCTGGCCTGCAGCTCACTTTGTATCCTAGGCTGGTCTTGAACTCGTTATGATCCTCCTGCCTCAGCCTCCCAAGTGCTGGGATTATAGGCATGTGCCACCACACCCATCAGGTAGAGTATTTTAAAAACTAATAAGTTCTTAGCTCTTTATCAGATTATTTAATATGTACTGATTATGGTTCAAAATACACAATTTTAGATACTTAACAAAGTACCATTCTTGCCTGCCACAAGTTGTTAATATCCTTATAAAAGACTGAATCCCAGTCTTGACACTGTGCGTGTTTCTCTTTTTTAACAACTTTTAGACTTATGGAAAAATTCCAAAGATCATACAGAGCTTTTGCATGTCCCTGTCCTAGTAACTCTACTCTTAACATCTTATGTGTGATAGCAGAAGTATAGCAACCAAGAAATTAGCATTGATACAGTGTTATAAGCTGAAAACCTCTTTGGAACTTTGCTTTGAAGATTCCCACTTGTCATTGTCCCCAAGATTCTGCTCAGGATTCCACACTGCGTTCAGTTGTCGTGTCTCTCTGATCTCCTGCCTTCTGCAACAGGTCCTCAGTTGTTCCTTATTTTTCTTGACTTTGAAATCATAAGCACTCTCAATCCATTCTTTTGCTGGGTGCCCCTCAGTTTAGGCCTGTCTGAAATAATCTTATTATTAGGTTGAGAGTATGCGTGCCCCACCAAGAGCATCCCATAATTATTCCTCATCCTTTTCCATGCATCAAATTACAGCATTCATGTCAATATATCCTTATTGGCAATGTTAGTGTCTGTCCCCTAGTCAGGATGATTGCCACTAAACTTTTCCACTTTAATATTACTCTTCTAATGGCCAAAAATAATATAATTTTGAGCAACATGATACATAAACATATCGTTCATTGTAACCCATAGAATGATCTATATGTTCATGAGTTCATAATGGCCTAAATAGTTAAGCAGGTATTCTCTTTATTTCTGTAATGCTCTATAAAGTTACCATGAACTCTAAATTAGCAAATACTGAACCATTGCTTCTTTCATTAGGTTTACATTCCTGTGAGCCTGTGGTTAAACCAGCAATGTATCATATTGTTTTATATGTATTTCTGATTAAAAACACATGGTTTAATAAATTGTGTTGATTCATTAACAATGAATTCAGAACCAACAGCAATATACGTTATACAACTCGTTCCTGAATGAAGTTTCTCTAACACATGCATTTTCCCATCCTTCCTTGCTTCAGAACTTGAGAATGCACTACAGCGGAACAATTGGTGACATTTTAAACAGAAAAATGAACAAACACCGCACCAAAGTGTGAAAAAAATATGCACTAGCCTATATGAGAGTTGAAACAGGAATGCATTGTCCAAGCTTAGTTGGGAATGTGCACATTGGGTACTCAAGTTTTCTGCTATTCTGCACACACTTGCGAATGGTCAAGAAATTGTCATAGTTGTTCTTTCTGGAGTTACTAATAAGTCTTAACAATAGGTAAATTCTCATTATTCCATGAATAATGAAAAATAATTGTATATGGAGAAAAGCCAGTTCTTCCTGCAATAGAATCTCAATAAATGTGAAAAGAATGTGAGACATTAAAAATTGTCACTGGGCAATCTCTATGGTGATAATTGTTGTAGGGATTCTCATAGTCTCGGAGTATCTCCTCCAAGATATTTGTTGACCATAGGGAGAAATAAGTTTATTTTAATTTAATACTGGACAATTAACTTTTTCTAGTATTCATATAGTGTTAGCAGAAGTTGAATAACATACCGATAAATAGGTGGCACGCATTCAAATTCTTGTTGATAAGGGGACCTCCATATTCTTTATTGCTTTTTCTTATCTGGGTAATTAGCTGGTGTTCTGGGAAAGCTCTCACATAGATGGGAGAAAAGTAAAAAGAAACGTCACTTCCTCTAAGGTACACTTGGAACTTGAAGGATCGCTGCCTTTGTGAAGTCACCTAGGTGGGGGCCAGCCAGCACTTGTTCTTTGGTGTCCCCGGTGCCTCTTTGGCTACACTAGGTGCATCTGTTGATATCAGTTTCACACTATGGAATTACGTTCCTGTCTCCTGAGCAGGGTGCAGCAAGCACACAGCTGCTTTATCATGTTTATAGCTCCAGCTACAAATATTTTGACTCACACATAGCAAATGCTCAATAAACATTAGCTGAAAATGCAGTGGGCCAAGAGAACATATCTTGAGCCTTTTCGGCAGCCCCTGTCCGTATTTTTTCACAGATTAGTTTTGGTTCTTATCATATTTCTAGTTGCTAATGTTTATCTCTTGCCCAGGATGGAAATAAGCATGTCCTTTGTTTATAGTATTAAGAAGTACATAGTAATGAAAACAGAACTTTTTCAGTGCATTTGATTAAAAAGAATTTTCCTATTTCACTGTCAGTTCAGCTGTGACCTTAAGTGTTTTATTTGCATCTGTATCTTTGTCCTTTTGGTGGCTCTGTTGTCTCCAGAGACAAAACAAATAGGAAGCAAAGTTATTCAAGAGTTCTATGAAGCAGCTTATCTTAAAAAGCTTTCAGTTCTGAAATTGTTTCTGAGCATTTGTGATTTCAAGGTTGAACCAGGTGTCTTAGGATAACTAACTGGTGTAACAAACAGCTTCCAAATGCCAGAGGCCTGTGAACTCACAAGCAGCCCACTGTAGAAGTTCCTAGCTTAGCAATTTTCACCTGTGCAGTATTTTGTAGGTTCAAGATTCCTTCATTTAGTTGCTTTAGCTTTCTCCAGGTCCACAGAGTCCTCTCCCCTTAACTAGTAGTTTTCTGGGCCAGTTCCTACTTTCAGCTCCTATTCCCTTGGAATAAATTGATCATATCTCTACACCTAGGTGCAAAGCATACTGGAAGCTTTGTGTGCCCAGGAGAAAAAAGAAATTGGGAAACAACTGGCTAATCTATCCCTACAACTCAGCCTGAAATTTTTCTTTAAGTTTTCACGTCATTTTAAATTCTTCTTATGATACTTAATAATTTCTTCATTGTATTCATTTACTAAAGTCCATTAGTAAAAATGTGTTCTGACAACTTCCCAGTTAGTTGGAGTTAAAAAGAAAAATCAAGTGCAGATCTACTTTGGAACTCTGTGTAGTTCATCTTGTTTAGCTGTTACAATGTTTAGAAGTCATGAATTGTCCTTTTTTAATAATATCACTAAAATAGGAAGTAATGTGAGTCCATGATTACTAACTTCACAAAATAAGTATATATCAAACTAGTTGGGTGTCTAAGTTTTGTCCTGAATACTTACTTGCTGTTCATTTATTTCTTCATGTACTGTATTACCTCTTTGTAATCTTGCTAGAAACAAGCCAAGGCAGAGATCTACTTAAGGAAAATGTAAGAAAAAACTTTAAATTCTCTCTCTAATTATTTTTGAAAATATGGAAATGGGTATCATTCAATCTTACTGAAGAATTAGAGAACTGAGATCCCTTTGTCTGCTCTGCGGTTATATGTGGGTATGGTATCATCTTGTGTTGTCCATAAGCAATTTGAAATTAGGGAACATCATGTAGCATAAAATATTTTATTTCCACTCCAAACAGGTGTCTTAATTCACTTAACTCATAAAATCTCTTATTTTTTATTTTATTTCATTTATTAGTGCATGTTTACAGTACATAATGTTTATATTTCTTTGAGAAGTTAGAACAAATACATAACATGTCTTAATTCCTTTTTTCATCCCCTTTGTTTCCCCCTCCATCTCTCCTTTTTTCATCTCCTGATCTCCCCTCCCCCTTTGAGAAAGATCTATCTCCCTATGTCTTATTATCTATCATTTATTTTGGACTTCATTTATATTTTAGTTTCTCATATGTAGTATTTAAGCTTGTGTGTGATTTATTTTATATAATATTTGTGTAATTGTGAAATGTACTAGTAAAAAAGACCGAAAATATGTCAGCAAAAAGACAGAAGTTAGAAATATTCATTTTCCTACTTTCTATAGCTAAATTCTGTTAAGATATGCATATTTTCAGTATTTTGTCCTTTTACTGTGTATACAAGTGTATGTATATGAATATATACATTAGAGTATGCATAACATTTTGCAATAATAAGATCACAGGACAACCCACTTTCCAGGCCCCTTTCTGTCCTTCTCAGACAGAAGCTTTCTTTTTTTCAGTAAATTCTCTCTACTCTTAACCGCTGTTGTTCCTAGAATTCATTCCTTGATTTTAGAGAACATGAACTCAGCATTTTGGAGATGTAGCGAGCTGGGAGATTGGAGGTTTTCCACCAAGAAATTGGACAGAGGTAAGAGTTTAGTTTGGTTCCATAGATCCTGGACTGTGACTTGCTTAGGTAATCAAAATTTTTATGGTGTTATATCTTTGCCCATTGCTTATAATTGGTCATGCTTTGTCTCTTACATAACTATTGAAATGATGATTAAGTTAAAAACATGGGAAGATTATAACATTATAATGCTTCTTTAATAATTCCAGTTTTGTATATGTTGCATTTGGATTTCATTGCTGAATTTGCTAGTTTTCCCTGTTTAACTGCCATGGTTTATTATCTTAGCAGTGCTAGGGAAATACAATGTTGGAGCATCCCCTGATGGGCTTTGATATAAAATGTAAAAGATCTTTTTAAATAAAATCTAGCTCATACTTAGAAAAATATACATTCTATATAGGAAAACACAGGACTCCTTCCACCAGTTAAAAGACACGGAGGACAGGTTTCACTGAGATAGACCGGTTCTGATCATCCTCTACACTCTAGAGAAATGCCAGCTGCTTCAATTTCCTTTCTTGCGTGATCTTCCACTGATAAGGAGGCAATCTTAGCTCTTGAGATTCCCCATTTTCACCTTTCCAGGTTGAGAATGATGATTCAGGGGCAAATTGCCTCTATAACTCACTGTGAGCATGAAAGGCAAAGACTTCCTTTCTCTGGCCTTACTTCTAACCTTTTTATGCCATGGCATACTTTCCTTTTCTGGAGGCATGTGAGTTTAAAGAGAAGAGAACTCCAAAATTTACCTCTTATCCAACAGCTAAGTTAAGCCCAAAGAAAATGAGTACTTACTAATGTTGAAGACAGGGAAGTCATCTTAGATAAGGGACTACCCCATCTCTGGGTCCAATAAGACATGGGAATTTTGCCCATCCAAGAGAACATACATAAAAGCCATCTCCTGGCTTAGTGTTCTGGGCAAATCTCCCTTGAGAATTCTGACACTAAAACACAGGGGAAAGAATTGACTTCTGGGTGAAGCCAGGAGGAGATATTTCCAAAGCACCACATATATGGTGCACCACAAAATATGTTTAACCTAAAGGAGGATCCCTAAAGTTTCCACTTCGCCTCCTACGTCTAGTTATCATTTATGTGCATAGGAGAAAATACTTTGATAATAAGTTTTAGACTTAGTTGTAGACTTTGAAGCTTTCGCTATAAACTTATAAAGTACTAGGTAATGATTTTGCTCAGGCTTTTGCCTTTCTCTTATAGAACCTTGACAAACAGTGGTTATTCTGCCAGTTAATTAAATACTGTTTAATCAGCTGTCACTCTTAAAGCAGAGGACAGATTTCCATGGCATCTTTTGGTGAATCTCTATTGAAGCCAATAGCTAATGGAATGTTGACCAAACAAACAGCTGGATTCCTTTCTAGACACTGATCTCTAGTTTCATGAACCAACAGAAACTGAGAACAATTGAGGTGTCATGGCCAGAGCTGCTCTCGCGTAGATAACCAATGGTTCCTCAGTGGAAACTGGCTCCAAACCAGTGGGAGAAAATCTCCAGTTCTCTGTCATATTTTTCTCTTTACTATTAAGTGAGAGCTCCAATTTTCTCCAATTTCTTGGCAGTTAACTTTGAAACTACCTTGTCCTTAAACTACCCCACCCTCCAGGAGTCAAGCTAAGGCAACTTGCAATAACTGTTTGCTTTTCATGGAGGAAAACAATTATCAGGGGAATGATTTACATTTATAAATTTGACTTATTGACAGCTTTATTTCACTCATATGCCAAAGACACTGCATACTTATTAGTGTAGGTAGATACCTTCACAAACTGGGTTGAAGCCTTTCCTTATAGAATAAAAAAGGCCCAAGATATGCAAAAAGTTTTTGTTTCAGAATTATCCCTAGATTTTGATTTCCTAACAGCTTTCTGAGTGATAATGGGCCTTCTGCTAAAGCAATAGTTACACGGGGTGTCTTTCAGGCACTGAACATTCTCTGTCACTTCCATTGTGCATGGAGGCCTCACTCATGAGGAAGGATAGAAAAATGAGACCCTTTAGAGGCATCTTCACAAAATGGCTCAGGAGACCCACCTACAGTGGCCTCACTTACTACCTTTTGCTGTCATTAAAATAAGAAATATACCTCAAATTCTAGGCCTCAGTCCATCTGAAATGCTTTATGGACATCCTTTTCTCACTAATGACTTTCTATTTGATAGAGAGACAGATGCCTTATTGAAGGACGTCACATCACAGGCTAAATTCCAACAGACTCTTAAATAACTAACGGACACTCACCCTAAAGAAAAGAGAATTCCCGTATTCTGCCCGTAACACTGGTAAAGTCTTCCCTCATCATCTCCTTCCCTAGGAGAACTTGGGAAGGACCACACACTGTGATCCTGTCAACTCCATCAGCTGTCAAGTTGGCAGGTCTGGACTCCTTGATACATCACACCTGACTCAAGTCCTGGGAACCAGGTACTGTTACTTAGGGTGAGCAACCATCATCCAGAATACTTCTGTGTTCCTGTGAAACCATAGAAGACTTAAGATTCTTGTTCAAGAAAAAAACAAAGTCTTCAGAAAAATAATCTAAGATGTTACTCTTGGCCCTTTTACTAGTTACTTTACCATTTAAGAGAGAATTCATTTCTAAGGTGGGCATAAGAATATGAAGAGTTGTTATAACAAATATCTTGCTGGATATGTGGCCTGCTCCACTTCTCCAGTACACCTATCTGGACTTCCTTGGTATGTATCCCTACTCCAAGGAAATGATTGGAATAAACCATATGACTATATTGATGAGTTATGAAAGAGTTCACTTGTTCATCATTTAGCCCACCATTACAAGGTGACTGAGTGGCCTATAAACTATACTCTTAATGATCCTGGAAATAATAAAATTTTTTCAAACAATACCACTTAAGCCTCTATAAAGGCTCTAGTATGACCCTGTTAAATAAAAGTAAGAGTCCTATCCTAAGGACCAACAACCATAGATATCAAGATGGCTATTTTCAGATATGAAATGATCATCTATGATTAACCCCCACTACAGGATATCTTAGTTGAAAAGCCCTTTAGATTTGGAACAGAAAAATCACTCCTATTCTCATTGGCTTAACTCTACTAAATAGGGTGGACACACCCCAACAATGTATACACACAATAACATTACAGGCTGAAGATTAGTTTGCAACAAACTGGTTTAATCACCGCAGAATTAGCTGGGAAGCTCCCAGTGGCATTCGCTGGTCCTGTGGAAACCCATTTGTCATCCTGGCTACCCCCAGATGAATAGAAAGATGCATGCTGGGATTTGCATGGTTAAAAGGCAGAAGTATCAGAAGTATTAACAACTGCAAACTTACCTTGCCTATGGCATCAATGGTCTAGAAGAATGTTTCACTGGTATGATCATTTGGCTTCTATCTTTGTCCCTTCCCTAGGGTCAGAGGATGTCACACAACACATTCAAGCCTTAACCAACTATACACAGCAGGCCTTAAATGACACTGTGGCTGGTCTTTCTTTCCTGAACCAAGAAGTAATATTAATAAAGCAAGCCATCCTCCAAAATCAGATAGCATTAGGCATTCTAACAGCAGCACAAGTGGATATTTGTACAATCATACAAGATGAATGTTGTGTGTACATTCCTGATTCTTCTCCTAATATCTCAATAGCTGTTTAAGATATTAGATAACAGATTAATGACATGTCAGATTCTGAAATTCCCTGGACCTTCTCCTTATCCTCTTAATAGAAAGCTATTTCTGCCTCTTCCTGGTAGAAAATTTTATAACTATATTCATAATCATCTTATTTATTTTATTATTTAACCCATGCATATTTGTTTCTGTGGTCTTGCCTCTTCCAGACTTAAAACTATATGTCTACCCAAGGCAAGAACACCTGGTGCCTATCAAGGACTTTTATATAGACCCTATGTGGAGTATCTCTGACTTCTGATCAACTGGAAGTAGCCAGATCAGTCTTTAACCCTTGCCCCCTCGTGGCAGTTAGGGGTACTTCTTCAGAGGGGCGACTATTATAGATAGAAATATTGTAGGCAGTCAAACAGGGATGAGCCCCTGAGAGGCCAATGCAGAAGACAACTTCGGCTAGAAGTACATTCAATGAAGGCCAGGCTTCAAGAAAAAGAACTACGCACCGACATACTTTCTCTAGGGATGAACAGCAGTGATTGATATTCTAAGTAGGTATCAATCACCTTGGGGTGGAGGACCAAACCTCCTTAACCCACCTCTTCCAGGAAAGTTCCTGTCTGCCCATGTGCACTTGCTGCATGACTTGTTTCCCCATTTAATCAGTATTATCCTTGTGACTATACTTACTGTAATCTTATTGGTTGACCTTAATTCTGTCTACTTCACACTTATCCTATGATTTCCCATTGGATCAATCTTACCTAAGGGACTGTACTTGTAATCTTACTGATTGATTATAGTTCTGTCGCACCTTAAGGCTGCCTCATCTTAAGGCTTTGCTCACTAAAACACCCCTGAGACATGGGGTGGGTGGACAGTCTACTTTCTGAGCCCCTTCTGTCCCTCTCAGAGAGAAGCTTTCTTTCTCTCAATAAATTCCTCCTACTTTTTTACAAAATATCACATTAAACATACAATCATAAGGGGTTTTTTTTACTAATATTAGACATCATTTTATTATAATTTCATTTTTAGCATATTGAGTAAACAAATCAATAGATTAAAAAAGCCACAGTATTAGAAACTATTATTTGTATATAAAATAGAATAAAAGAGGGAAATAATTTAGAATTAAGAATAGCTGTAGTCATTATGGTTCTGAAATATTGTGTGCTGGTTCAATGCTTAGGCTTGGATTTAAATTAAAAGTCAACATGCTAATCATAAATGTAATATAGGTTACTTTATAAGTGAAATAATTATACTTGAGTTAATAATTCAAGTTCTTCTTTGTAAAATAAATGTGGCACCAGTATTCACATACTAATATCTATTTCATAGAGTTGTTGGGATGATTCAATGAGCCAATGCATATAACATACCTGGTACATAGTAAATATTCAATTGCTGTTAGGTACCGTGACATATATAGAAATGTAAAAGCAATAGATACCAGTCTGTCCTTACAAGTAGAATTTAAATGGGTACTTCTCAACCAGGAGTCATTTCCTCCATGCCACCTCCAAGGGAACATTTGGCAATATCAGGAAAATTTTTAATTGTCCCATATGGGAGTGATGGGGATTTGCTACTAGAATCCAATAGGTAAGTACCAGAGATGATGCTGAACTTTTTACAAGGTGCAGGACAGTCTCCACACAAAGTTACCCTGCGAAATGTCAGTAGTGCCCAAACTGCTTTAAAATATGTATATGCTGTGCTGTCATAGAAGAAAAGGCCATTCAAGTCATACAACCAAAATGTTACCTCTTTGATCACCATTCTATAGTATGGAAAAGGGATTAATAGTCTCTATCTCACCATGTTTTTTGAGGAAATCAAGTGAAAAATGATATTTAACTATGAACTGATACAGTATGTGAATACACATTCTAAATCTGTTTTCTCTAACCTTTTTACTTTTGTCATTATTTTATTTTTTTCATTATTTTCCTAAGAAAGAAACATTTTAGGTTTTTTCTGATTATCACTATCCTCCATGAAATTTTAAGTGATAGACTTACGAAGATATTTTTGATCTTCTAAGAACCAAGCTTTGCCATCTTGGAGAAATATCAGCACCATTGAGAATTACAGTTCTAGGTTAAATAGGCATGAACTCTGAAAATAAAGTGGTTTTTATCTTGTTTAAATTACTTGTTCCATTAAAAGTAGCTTCATATCTCCTATTATGATTTTGAGATCATACTGAGGCTGCAGTAGAAAACTCAAAAATACAAAATGCTCATACAGATGATTGGGAGTTTAGTAAAGTCAGAAAGTACAGAAATAAAATCTGATAGAGGCCAAAAAATATGGGAAATTGAAAAAGAGATTAAATCTTCTTTAGGAGACATCTAATCTGAATGTCAGCTTATCATAAAAAAGAAAAGAAAAACGAGGTGCAAGAAGATGGAAGGGCAATCATGCTGGAAGAAAAACTGGAGGAAATAATATGAAATTTCTTTTTTGCTGATCGAAGTTACTATAAGAGCTAGGTGCCTTTTTCCTGCTTTGCTTGAAGTCTGCAAAGTGAGATGTGTGCTACACTGGGGAAAATTAGAACTGTATAGCCTGTAAGTTAACCACCTGGCAATCAAGTACTTGGTCTGGAATCTTTCTGTTGCTGGCCTGTTTATATCTATTCCCTTTGCCCCTCACTACTGTGCCTCCATTTTGCAACTGAGGTTAGGGTCAGGGGTTGCTGGGGACTGACCCAGGGCCTCTTGCGTACTAGCTAAGCACATTACCACTGAGCTTCATCCCCGGCAAATTTGTAACATTACAAATCCTCAGAAGATGACTCCTGTCTGAGTTTTCACCCTTATCTCTTTCCACAGTTTCTACACAGATCCTGTGCTCTTGTGATTTGGGGATCCCAAACCCCTAATAGTTCTTATGGGTCCCACTTTCTTAATTTTTTTCATAACCCACACGTCTATTTGGACTTCTTCCTTGGTACCTCATTTTCTGCCTCCAAGTTTTTATCCTTGATGCCTACTTCTCCACATTGACAATGAGTTGGGGGAGAAGCTTAGAGAGGTACGTAACCCCTCTCCCCAAGGTCACAGAGCTAGTATGACCAGAGTCCAAATCTTATGACTCAAAATATGTCCTCTACCTCTGTGTTCTGGGCCTACCAAGCAACTTGACTGAAATATTAGCAGTCATTGTCTGTCTTCCCTCCCACCTACCCTCCCTTCCTTTTTCTCCTTTTCTTCCATCTTCCCTCCCTCCCTTCTATTCATTCTCTTTGGATTTTTTCTTGTTTTGAAGTGGGGTCTATGTAGTATAGGCTGACCTCAAGATCACAATCCTTTTGCCGCAGCCTCCTCCAGGCTGGGTTACAAGTATGAAACACCACGCCTGGCTCTGTGTGCACTTCCTCTACTGATAAATGTATTGGTATGTTTCACTGTGCGGGTAGATGAATGATGATAAATAGAAGTACCAAAGTTATCTTCATTATGAATTTTATATTTTGTTTCCTGCTCATTCATGAGTATCTGATAGTAACTAGGAATAAAACTTTGAATCTTTGCCATCATTTGTAAATGGTTTGTTATTATCCAAGGTGAGAGTTAATACTGACTCCCCAGTATTACTATCATACATGCCAGTTCTATAGGGCACTATGAGTTTTTAGGCATATGATATAAGTAAGTGGGCACATATAAATAGAGGCCTAAGGATTATGCTAGCTGTTACATTCCCAGGAGGTAGGTCTTTTTGCACTAAGTTTTGTATCTGTAAGTCTGTTTTTGGCCCTGGTACATGGTTGGTGCTAACGTGTTTATTGAAGTAAAGGAGCTATTGTCTCCTCTTTTCCATGCTGGGCTGCCTGCCAAGTTCATAACAATTCTCCTTTCTCTGGAAACTCAGAATTGGTCTGAGCTAGTTCTTCCTTGAACTCTCATATCCACCCACCCCAGTCATAGTTAACTGACCAGGGTGGAATACCTGATTGTAGCTGGGCCAAATTCCCATCTTTAAGACTAAAGGACTAAGGCCCTTGTTTTATGACTAGGCCCAAGTCCTACAGATAAGTGGGCTATTACAGCGCCATCAGTGACTTAGAATGGAGAAGGCCCAGTCTTCCAAGTTTAGAGACTAAAACCACTATGCACAGAAGAGTAGACAAAATATGAATGAATCCTGGGGAATTCCAACCCATTCCTAAGCCTTGATTGGATTTCTTATTTGACTCCATCAGATAATCTCACATTATTCTACTAAATTCCATTTAAAGTCAATTAAGTTCACTTATTTGTACACAAAAAATTCTATATAGAACTTTTAGATTTCCCATACTTGGTAGAAAAATATATATAAGGGGGAAAGACCAAATACACTTATAAAATTATAAACAGTGTTAAAGGTACAGCTAAGTGGTACAATGTTTGCCCGGCATGTGCAAGACCTTCTATCCAAAGTCATTCATACAACTTGGAATCACAGAACAATGGACTTGGGAGAATTCGTAGAATAACCATGAAGGGCTCTGTGCATTGTTACTGTTGAGGCAGTAGTGAATTTTCCCTTTAAGATGTAGTAGAATCATGAAGAGAGGAGAATAATAGATCCTTCAAAGCTATAGACAATAGCTAACAATAAAGGAAAGACCACACAGTTAAAATAGAATAGATAAGAAAGCTGAGTCATTCCTGAATGCTTTCCAAAGGTCACCCCTTCTGTCAAACCCATGGCCAAATCCTGTGCATCTTTCAAATCTATCTCGATGTACCCTAATATACATGGCCATTAATTCTCATGAGACCTCTGCCAGTGACCTTCTGTGATGGCTTCCTTCGCTTTTCCCCATAAAGCCTGTCAACTACAGTGCTTGTCCATCTGTCCACCTAGTACAGTTTCTAAGTGACTTGGGGCTTTTTGGGGAGGGCCCTCGCCTTGCCAAGCTCCCCCTGCACTGGGGCCTTTACACATGTGGTTTCCTTTCCTGTAAAATTCTCTTTTGCCTCTGATATCTAGCTTCTTGTGGACTCTCTGACTAGATGGATTTCTGAGTCTACACATCTTTCTACCACTTGTCACTGTGACAGTACCTTAGTGACATTTCCGTTGCTGGGACACACTGCTTACCACCCACACCTTAAGAAAAGAAAGGTAATTACTCATGGTTTTAGTCCATAAGCAGCTAGCTGTAAGGCAGAAGTAGCGTAGCACAGTGGCATGTCATGAAAACCTGCTCAGGTTATAGCAGTCGAGAAACAGGAGAGAGAGAGAAACAGAGACAGAGGCAGAGGCAGAGAGCCAGGCAGGACAAGAACACAGCCTTCCAAGTCACATCCCCAGTGACCTGGCCCTCCCAGCCAGGCCCTGCTTTTAAGTGGAAGACTTTTGGGGAACATCTAAAGTATATCAAGTGATTTTCTCTCTTTGCCCCTCTCCCTTAGTGGCCTGTTTGCCTATTCTACTAGACTCTAAACTTCACAAGGGCAGGAAATCTCTGCTTTACTATTCTGGCCATACCATATAATGGTACATCTAACAGAAGGTTAATAAATATTTGCTTAGTAAATATAGAGAGAGGTAAAAAATAAAAAGTAAGCCAAGAATCCCAAAGCAGCAGCTGTCAACTTATTCTTTTCAAAGATGGGTACATAATTAAGTTGTTTGTGGTTCATAGTCTCTGCAAGATACCGTACTATTCATGAACAGTGTTATTAATAATCCTGAAATCTCTTAACATAAAAGAAATATAAGTTTATCAGTGAATGGAATAGAATTAGTAGTAATATTACTCTAGGCCATTCCAGAGAGCTATGTTACACCTATGGTGTCCCTCAAGTGGTAGTTGTGGCTCCTGAGGTCTCCTAAGCCCCTCTGAGCCTTGAGAGGATTCAGGGCATATGGAAGGAGCCTTTAACTGACAGTAACTCCCGAGGGTCTATGGAGGAAAGATGCACTCAGAGGCATCTCAAAAGTTGGAAGTGCTGGTAGTTAGTGTGTGCCAGAGGAGGGGAGCTGAGGGGAGTTGAAGAGAGCCTCGGGGGCCGCTCAGAGAATAAGCTGCCCATAAACCAGGTGATTCAGCTGGACGGGATAGGTCCCTCTTTCTTTCCAGGGTACCCCTTTGAAAGTGTATTAAGTGTACTGAAAGCATTTAAGTAGAAGGTACAACCTACCCTGTTGGAGGAAGGCCTTTCTTTCACCCAGACTATAGAAGCGGATACACTCTGAGCAAGAATTTCTTTGTAAATGCTTCATGACAAGAAAGAGAACATGAAAGGAGATTCCAAAGGTACAAAATGGGTTCAGAAGCCACATGAGGGCAGGGAGTAGAGGCAATTTATGGAGGTGATGGCAGACATTCATCACTGCAGAGAGGGTCAGTGTCCTCGAGGAATGAAAAGGAAGGAAAAGAAAAAGGAGAAAATGCTGTCTGCCTGCCTGAGAGAGAAGGACACAGGCAGTCTACTTTCAAAACCTGATACTATGGCACGTACACACACATCATAGCTCTGAAGAAGGACCAGTTATATCAACTAAACCTTTCTAGAGAATATTAGCTTTATTCTAGAAAGAAGAGTTGGGCTGCAATGTTAAGACAAATCTCAAATCCAGAAAATATCAAATTAAATAAGCAATTACATGGCCATGAGTTATTTTCGTGAAATGAGCTAGCATTCAGTACTAAGAAAAATTTTATCATGAAAATTCCAGCAAAGAAGATTGCCTGAAATTCAGTGCAGCATTCTTTTCAATTAGTTTTGCAAACACCATCCATGCAGGAAAAAGAACAGAATTCTGATGAGAGCACATCTTTCAAGAATTCATCTTCACCTTCCTTTTCACTCAGGAGGTGGCCTCTTATTTGCAGCTGTTGGGTGGAACCAGTGAACCGAATACTTGAAACCAATTTGCTGGTTTGAGAAGAGGTTATTGATTCTCACAGCATGTGCATACTTAGAAAAGTTCTTTGTTTAACTCTACATGTGAATGGTTCTTGCCTCACACTACATGAAGTCAGGCAGACTGGGAAAAGTATATGGATGCACCTTGCTTTATCAAAGTCTTCAAATGAGTTGAAAACTGTTTAACTGGTCTGAATGTTACCGTGAGTTCAAAATACCTGTACATGCTCCTCAGAAAATACCTGAGTAGGTAAGGGATCATTTTTTGGCTAAGCTTGCACTTTATTTTGAAGGCAAATGTTGGGAGAGAAATTTCTATGCATTTTCTACAGAATGAAAAAGACAGGGGTGGTGACTGATAAAAAACCAAATTAAATAAATATATCCCTGGCTGTGGTTTAAAATTATCACTGCTTGAGCGGCTAGCAATTTACTATTTTCTGAATCCCAAGCCTAATCAATATATCCTTTGTATATTAACATTATGGTTTTATGGCCTAAATTTTTATTCTTGGAGTAAAAGGAACTTCCTCTCCACTGGTGGGAAAAAGGACTAGAGGGGCTCTACACACACATATGCCCTGAATGAGCGTGTGCATTTTGTTGCTATTTTATTTCATTCAACTAAATAATTAACATTCACTGGATAGGTGAAATTGAGCAGAACCTCAGCGCACCTGAGGTCCGTGTATTTTCTGGCTGTCACGTAATATGTCCAGTGGTAAAGGTGTGCACATTGCTAAATGTTTTCCTTCAGAGCTTGGAAACTTGGGTCCCACCCCACTCTATTTACCCACCTCTCCACTTTCCATAGAAATACTATTATTCCATTGCCATTTTGAACCAAAGTGGGCAGTGCTGTTATCAGGAGAAAATGACTTGTTCTAAATCACCATTCACAAGATAATCATTATAAGCAAGTTTGCTGATAAGTCCACAATTTATAAGGCAGGGCATTGATTTGTGACAAGGAAAGTTTCTCTCTGACTAATGGAGAGAGACATGTTTAACACTTACTTGTATGGGCTTAGGGTGGGAATAGGTCCTATGTGTATTTAGAGAGTTATTTTTAGAAAAGAAACTCCTTCGCATCTTACTGGGGGAGGGAAATTAGTGTAGAAGAGAATCAAGAGAGTATTTTTTCCAAACATCTGCATCATTGGCTTTGATTTTATCTTAAACCAAGTTATTTCTCTTTCAGGTCCCATCGTTATAGAAAAGACTATCATATGGACCAGAGAGGGTAACTGGAACCAAAGAAATGACTACAGCATCTAGGTAGATGCCTGACCTAGGAAATGAGAAGGATATTCAACTTGATGGAGGGGCCAAGACAACCATATACAACTGGGTCATCATAAGGAAAATGCTTTTGAATTCCCTGTTGTGAGTATGAGCATGTGAAGCTTGTCAAACACATAGTCCCAATATTTAGATCTTGTGTGATATGTTTTGTTTTGTTTTGTTTTTTTTGGTACAGGGAATTGAACTCAGGACTTTGCACTTGCCAGGCAGGTGTTTGTGCCACTGAGCTATATCCCCAGCCCATGTGTGATAGGTTTTCAATGACTGTGCTGAAAATATACCAGCTGTGTAACTCATGTAAGTTGTTATATATTTCTAAAACAGTACACACTTTGGTGATTAGTAGCTTGGGGATCCTTTTGCTGAATTTCTTCAGGAACCCTCCCAAGAGTCAGCAGTAACACTCAGGGGGTGAGACTCATCATCTTCAGATATTAGGGTTAGTTCAGGGTTTCACCGACAGTCCGGCCTAGAACAGGTCATCTAAAACTGAAATTCTAAGACACAAGAGCAAGGAGAAGCCGTTGCAAAAGGAGGATATGGAGTAAATTTTCCCTCCTTGTTCAAGGGAGGGCCTGAATTTAAAGGGTTGGGGAGAGCGCTGCTGCAGAATAATATTTTAAATATATTAATAGGATTTTTCCCTTTGGAAGCTACCTCCTGTTGCCTTTGCTCCTTCCCCCAACCTCATTCAGGTATCATTTCTTGTAACAGCAAAAAAGGAGTTAAAACAGAGATCAGGAAGTAAAGGCTTTTGATTTGAAAGGCTCTGAGAGTCTGACTCAGACACTTAAACTTAGCCTTATCTCAGGCACTGTAAGATGAGTTGGAGCAAAGCTCTTAGTCCATGTAGGGCAGGAGAATTTTGAGTTAGAGGAGGGCGCTGAATCGAGGGGAGGAAAGAGCTGGCAGATGCTGCAGGGCAAGTGAGGCCGAGGGGACAGAGGACAAAAGTCAAGGCAAGCAGAGAGCGCTCTCGGACAGTGGTGAGCCTTCTCTTCTCAGACAGACGGGCTCCCCGGGGAGCAGAGCAGTGGGTGACAGCAGCGGAAGTGCCCAAAGAGGCTGCAGAACACTAGAAGAAAAGGGGCTGAGAGTGCGTGGGGCACAGGCTCGTTAGTCTGAGCCAGCTTCAAGGAGTTGAGTAGACATGGGCTCAGCACGCAGATGTTAAAATAAGTCTTCTGTGCTCCAAACTGCCGCCAGAACAGTAACAAAGGAGTCATCACTGTCCTGCTGGCTCTGGGACCTAAAAGCAATGTAATAAAAGTCTCCTGCACCAGCAGCGGAAAGAGCGTGCCACACCTGAAAGAATGTTGGGCTAAGGAACAGCTCAGCAGCAAAGATCTGCTGAAAGCAAGGACATCTCAGTCAAGGTTGGGGTAAATACGGCATCACACAAAGGACAAAATATGCCCATCTCCATTACTGTGGTACAGTGTGAGTCCCTGGGGACCCGGTGAAATGGGTAAGGATGGAGAAGTGAGTGAAATTATGGTTATAAGAGTGAAGGTAGGCCCCAAACAGATAAATCCTCATGGAAAAATAGTTATGTTTCTTGTACAACTTACCCTACAGACTGAAATGTGTCAAAAATCAAATCATTCAGTCAATAAAATTAGAAAAATATTAGATATGTGTGTCAAAACCATTCAGCTCCTCTTTATTGGAATTTAGGAGCATTTTATGAATCCTAACCCAGATCTTGACAATGGCTATGTAGCTAGACTGTCGTGTGCAACCTCTTGAGATCCTGGATATAGTTCATTCAACTCTGCTTATTAAGTGCTGGCTTTGTGGCAGGCTCCTTCCTAAAAGCTTTCATCACTTTATTTAATCCTTAAAACAATATCTGTTAGATTAAATATGAGTCACATTTTACTACGAATACAGTTAAGATCAGCAGAGGGAAAGGTGAGAGTCCTAGTAATCGTGAAGCATCTCTTTGTGACTGGTGGTCTCACTGTCTTTGTGTGTGATGATGCCATGCTCTGCCTTCCCTTTTCTCCCAAAAGCATTTTCCTTTTTCTTGTGCACTCTTTGCACTTCCCGACCTCTACACCTTTGCTTAAATTCTTCTACCTTATATCCTGCTCCCTTCCCTTTTTTTACATTGTCCCCATTTTCTAAAGCCCAATGCAAATTTGACCTTCTCCCAGACACTCTTCCAGCTCTCTGTCATTATTTTACTCACCTTCCTGTTGTTTCAGACCTTCATACTTCATTTTAACTCTATCACATCAGCTCTGTATCACAGGTGTTTGGATAAGTTGGTGTCAGCTGCTGTGCTGCGACTCTAAATGTTCCATCTTCTGCACCCACAGCACCTGCCCTGACTTTATCATCCTGGACTGTAGCTATTTTGGTACCTGGGACATTAGACAGCCTTAACACATATTTGTCAAGTGACATTGAACTTAAAATTCTGAAGCATGTAATTAGTGAAGCATGAGACAGATGCTCGAACAGATGTTTAACTGAATAGTCTTTGATTCCTTCACTGCTTTTCTTCTTTTTCTCCAACTTCAAATTTTT
This sequence comes from Dinomys branickii, assembly GCA_004027595.1. Classification (NCBI taxonomy): domain Eukaryota; kingdom Metazoa; phylum Chordata; class Mammalia; order Rodentia; family Dinomyidae; genus Dinomys; species Dinomys branickii. The sequence goes on along the minus strand of PVLD010012174.1, from coordinate 36,686 downwards.
TTTCAAACATACAAAACATTTTAAATAATTATTCAGTGAAAACCTGGCTAGGGACTTCTCAGCTAGCTTCTATAATATATACTCCATTATGTTTATGCTATCTACCCATGTATTTATCCCTCTAGCCCACCTTACAGACTTTTACATACAGCCAGTCTTTGGGAGACCTTTGAAGTCAGATCTGGGACTAATTTCTTCCATCAGCCTTTAGTTGCGGCGTGACATTGGCAATGTTGCTTAACCTACATCTTTTTCTCCCTGTGCATAATGAGGCTATCTAACAATTCCTACTGCCTAGAGTGTGGCAAAGATTAAATAAGACTATGTTTGTAAAGGGCCTGGCACATGGTATGTGTTCAGCACCAGGTAGCAAGAGAAAAAGGACAGCATAAATGTTACAGCTCTCAGCACTGTTTTGAAGTGGTATGTATTTTTGGTATTCTTGTTCTCAGTCTCTGTTTTAGGCCCACAAACAAGAGATGCTGATAGAAGATAATCAGCCTTATAAATTAGAGGTGGCAGGATCCATGAGGGGGAAGGAAGGGGTTGGGGCTCTGTGTGGAAACTGCATTCAGAATTTCCTGGCATAATCAGAAAGCCATCAAGGCAACTGTAGAATTGCCAGTCATCTACTTTCACCTAGGTAAGATGGGGGATCTTACGCTTATGTTAAACTCAGAAGAAACTTTACTGAAAATGCAAATGATTAGGGGAGAGTATTGGTGTACCCTGAAGCCCTAAATACTAGCTTCAGAGATATTTATGCAAGAGCTTATAAGCCCTCATTATTAGGGGACACGAGTAGCTCTCTGTGCAAAGGCTATAGAATATCCCCATTCATAGAATATTAATGCATGATCTCTTCATTATGCTTCAGATTACCTTGTCCCTGAAATAGCACATCAAGTTATTGCTGGTGAATGCAGGAAGAGGTCACCTTTTCTGTGTTCTCAGACTAAACAGCCTTGTGACTTGAGAAATCTTATCCCTGCCTTCTGCCTATATCTGCCCATGCCCACTCATACTACTTGGCAATTCACATTGAGTGCAGGATATAATGAACATAGTTGTTTGAGTAAAGTTGTGGCTTATACTTGTGAACAGTTTTATGAGGCACACTTAAAGTTGGGCCTCTTAATTTCAAATCTGTATTAGTACCTGCCAATAGAGTTGTCTTTAGTTGAACTGGAAAATGTCTTGTGTCCTTTTATTTCTGGTGCTTTGAAATTTAGATGTCATCTCTCATTAATCTGCGGAACTCTGAAAAATATAACTGCCTGTGTCCTAGGCTCACTTTTTAATCTGCGAGTCAGTGTCAGTGGGTCTTATAATAGCCCACTGGGAATCTATATTTAAAAGTCTCCACAAATTATCTTACTTCCCAACCAGAGTAAAGAATTGCCTCTTGGCTGCAAACATGTATGGTTCTTCCTGAGAAGCATGTCTTCTTTCAAGATACAAAATCTTGATTATACTTTTTAGTTTTGCTTTGTTTTCTCTCAGTTGATGGCTATAAAATGGAAAACGAGCTGAAGTGAAAAGATTAGGAATCTTTCCAAAGAACTGTAGGCTGGTCATAAAAACAAGGACAACCCAGTGGTGGCCTGGAGGAGACTCACTGAAGTAGAAGAGCTAGTGGAGGTTTCCACATCCAGCTGGGAAAGCAGTGCTGGGCCATCAGGTAAATGGGATAGCCTAGAACAATAGGAAATATGCAAAAAGATGTTTCCAGATTTTATCAATTCTAATACATCTATATTTTACATTTAAATATCTCAGCATGTGTTGCCCTGGTGGCATTTGGAGATAATTGTAAGTTTTTGCATATAATCTAAATTTTGTTGTCAGTCATGGTAAGATTACTGGAAAACTTTAACCCCTCCAAGTTTCAATCAGGAAAAGCTACATGGCTTATTTGAAAAGTTAAATTCTGTTTGTTATCTGAGAACCTACTGTTCTTATCTGCTGGGTAGAAATTTAAAAAAGAAATCAACACTATCAAAGCTTTCTTGATTATTAGTTGGTTGGGAGAAAATTCTGTAGATCTTAGCGGAATGCTTTGGAAATGCTGCATTCTTAATGCTCTTTATGACACAGATATAAACACCATATAGGAATGGAAATAGATTTGCCAAATCTGAATTGAAAAGTGGCTCAAGAGAGTTTGACTCTAAATGTGAAGAAGTTTAATTGGCCGCATTTTTTTCTCTCCCAGTGGAACATAACATGGTGCTTTTTTAAATTACATCTCTCACTACACTGTGTCTTGATACTGTAAAGGATCTTAGATTCAGTATAATGTTGGATCTGTGTTGGTCTCTGCAAGGGAGAATTATGAAAAAGATTTTCAACTCCAAATACTATTATATTTTTGGTAAATAGTTACCAGCTAGAATCAATGGTACAGCGGTCAGCTTTCCTATCACTGAGACACAATCTTGGCAACCAAAATTTCAGGGAGTAGGGTTTTAATTTGGCTCGTGATTTTGGAGGAGTCAGTCTATGGCCAGCTAACTCTAAGACAGAAACAGCATGGTGGCTGAGTGCAGCAGTTCATGGAAGCCGGGAAACAGAGTAGGATAAAAGCGCCAGGAAAAAGGGTAAGGGGCCAGATCTACCACCAGACGTACAGCTCTGCAGCCCGCCCAGACAGCGCATCACTCATCTTCCAGGCAGCTGTCAAACCAATCAAGTTGACAATCTAGCTTAGTCACCACAATAAGCTTACATAAAACTCTAGAGGAAGTCCAATAAATCACAGATTTATGTATGTCTGACTTCCATAAGCCCTGAAAAAGGAGAGAAAAGCCACTATATATTTAAACAAAATAACATTTTAAAGTAACAATGGCTAGCTTTCTTCAAGAATTAATATTTTCCCTTTTATTGGCAATGTGTGAAGAGCTAAGAAGGTAAATGAACAGGTACTGTTGGATGTACCCAAATAGGGTTTTGAAAAATCTTTTATAATGTTCATCCTGGCAACACTTGGAATAATCACAAGAAGGAATCGCTACTACATTGGATGGGAGAAATAAATCATACTAGAATATCAAGGTGGTCATCTTTTTATTTCCCTCCTTGTGGATTGGAGTGCCATGAGAAAAAGCCATTCTCTCTACGTCTGGGTACCTTATCATGCACCTTGAGATCTAGCCCCACTTCTTTTCCAAATGCTACCTTCAGATATCTTTTATAAGAAGCTTTCCAATATGTAAACCTTGAGTTGCACTTCTCCAAACTGAAAACTTGTTTCTCCAATGATATATCCTTGTCTTTGAGGTTCTGCCTTTCCTCAGTGTCTCCTCTGAATATTCTTTTTTGTGTATATGTTTTACAACTATGAAACACAGCTCCCACTGATGCAGGAGTCTTAGTTTTTGCCTTTTCCCCAAGTTCACTTATCACTAGCAGCCCTGAGGAAGGAGGTTAGGTTGGGCAAAAGCACACAAATAACTGGTCAAAATGTGCTAACAGCCACAAAAACCTATGGTTAACAGGTTGAGCAAGAAGATTCCTGAAAGGGAGGACATGCACAAAACACAGGCCTCAAGATGCCTACTCCATCCCCAAGCACTGTGCATAGAAACAGTCAGAATGGGATATTCTCAGCCCTTCATTTGAATTTGGTGTTGAACCACTCAGAAGACGCTCATTTCAATCCTTCGTTACTTGTGAGCACAACCAATCAAAAGATACTGTCCCTGGTTCTTCATTACATCTGGAGCAAAGCCAAATCAGTTTTTGATACCTGGGCCAGTGCCTTATTTGCAGGAAGGAAAGGTCAATCCAGGGGCTGGGGATAAAGCTCAGTGGAATAAGCACCTGCCTAGCAAGCGCAGGGTCCTGAGTTTGATCCCCAGTACTGCCAAAAAAAAAAAAAGGTCAATCCAGGTATTTTGGATATTAAAGACCCCTTCCCCTTCCCCTTGGCCCCTCTGTGAGCCTTTTCACCTGCCCCCTCTCCCTGCAGACCGTACTTCCTTTCCCCCTTTAATAAAAGTACACACTTGCTGCTTTCCCTGTGTGCCTCATTCAATCTTTGTCCAGGCCACCAAGAACATGGAAAAAAGACCCACTGTCTGATAACAGCCCATTCTCAAAAGTGTCTAGAATATAATAATATCATGTATGATCAAAATACCTAAAACTACACTGAATGTAGTATGTAAGGGTGGCCTAACTCAGAGAAATTAGAACAATGATCTCACCGACCTCACTGCTTTACAAGTGCAGTGAAATGGAGGCCTCAGTGACTTGGGCCGCAGCTCGCACTGTTGTCTCACATTAAGCTTGGGCTGACTGCAGTCTTAATTTCTTTCCTACACTTGATGCCAGAAACCGCATCGTTTCCCAGAGCACTTGTGCTGGTGGTGGTTTTGCATTTTTCCTTATTGAATGTCATGATGATAGGATTCGGTCCATTGTCCAGTCTGCCCAGAAATTAGTCATCCAATATGCTGATTTATTCCTTACAACTTTGACTACCAAAAAAAAATCTAATCTTGCTTTCCTGTATTGATATCAAAATTAATGTTTTAAAATATTGCATAGAACAGTTGTGTGACTCTTTGCCTTTTTTATTTTAACCTCCAGTCATAGCATAGATGTCATTTATTATCACATACTCAATTATAGTATCATCCAAACCATGTATTTCTGGGTTTGCATGAAAATGTCTTGGGAGGCCTTCACAAATGCCTTTTGAAAGTTTAGCTGTCAAAAATATGCCTTTTGCCTATGTGTCTAGATCCTGTATTTAAGTAAATGCATAAACATATAATAAATGGGAAAAATAACAGAAAAATGGATTAAAAACTGAGTTGTCTTATGTGACTGTTCAGTGATTCTCTTCCTTTTCTCCTCTTTCTCACCCTCCTTCTCCTTCTCCTTCTTCTTGCCTCCAGAGGACCTTGGAAATGTGTGGTATGTGTCATAGGTGTGTGCTCAATGTGCTACTATTTTCAGGTTTTATATCTTTTTATTATACATATTTGCCATACATAATGGTCACATTCTTTATGGGGTGTTGGTTCCTTTTTCAACACCTTCCCTTCGGTGTTCCTTCATCTCTTACTCCCTTTTCCATATGAGAAAGATCTAGCTTCCTACTTCCATCTATCAGTGAATGTTTTTTTATCTAAGTATGATGTTTTTACTGAAAAATGCAGAGAATGTCTTCTTCATGGCTCTTGTTGGTGAAAAGAAAAACCAGACTTTATCTTTTGGTAGGTGTGTCGAGGCCATCTGCTTTGGGAAGTCCCATACACAGCTTAGGTTCACTGCAGAGTATTGGCTATTTGTTAATCATGAAAATATTATTGCTGAAATGAAAATATGACTGAGGCTGGAAGTGTGAACCAAATGCAGAAAGTGTCAGCTCTTTATTATAAGCAATTAATTAGGCATCATCTTTATGTCTGGTGATAGGTCCCATGGTATTAATCAAATCAAATATCACCAGCTGCTGAGAGAACGAACTTGCTCAACAAGCATCTCTTATACCAAAGGAGAGGAATATGGTGCTGAAATGGATTTTCTGAGGCTACTGTAGAGGATAAGGACACGGATTATGGGAAAATGTTACATAGACACTTCTGTAACAGATCAGACAAACATATTGACTCAAATTAACTGAAGTTGTGGGAAAATACTAGATTTGGAAGCTAGACAGAGTGGGGCTCAATTCCTGAATCTCTTTTTTGCTAGTCTTGGAAGGTCATGTGATCCTGTGATCCTTAGTTTCTGCAGCTGTAAAATGGGAGTGACAACTCCTACCAGGCAGGGTTTTGTAAGGATGAAAGACGACATGGCCAGCAGCCAGGGCCAAACTCACCCTCAGGAAGGACCAGACATGGCAGTCAAGATGGTAGCAACAGAGGTGGTGGATGACTGGTTGGGTTCCAGTCTTTACTCTGCTGCTAACAAGCCCTCTTTGCTCTTGGCACCCTTAATCTTCCAGAGCTTGCTCTTCCCTGTCCCTGGGCTACATGTTCCAGGGCTAACAGCCAGTCCCTTCTGTGCCAGGTGTGATCATTAGAGCAGTTTGTGATAGCAGTGAGTCACAGTAGAAGTCCACTGACCTAAGCGAGGATGGGGACAGTTGCCAAGGCAGTGACCTCCAGGGAGTTCATTTCCTCATCCCCGAGCTTCTTCTCTCCCACAGCAACTGGAGGCGACCAGAAGCGAGCCATTATCCCCTGTCCTCACCACCACACCTACCTCGCTGTTGTCAGGTGAGGTCCCAACATGGAGCATGTTTGTTCAGGGCAAGGAGACATTCGGCACCACAAGGGCAGCATGAGAGAAAAAGTACATTTCTGAATGTGGAGAGAGCTTGCTTATTTTATTTAGATATAAAATGACATTTTTGTGTATTTTTAATTGAAAATGAATGCATGATGGATAGAGAGCCTATGAACCCACAGTAGTTTAATGGGTGCCACCATTATTTTTCTGCTTGTCTTTTCAGCCGTTCATATGAGAAACCAAAATAAGGTCACACTACTTTATTTTGTAACATACTTTTCAGGGGATTTCCCTCCCTTTTCATTGGTGCTATTTAACTCTGTTGATTTCCACTAATAGTGATGGATTAGTTATGTGGCGAAGGTGTCTGGGATAAGATGCTAGCTCCTAAGGGATGCAAAGCACGTTAGGGAGCAGGAAGAAAATTTAAGAATTCATGTTCATATTTTTAACTTCAAAAAAATTGTGTGTCGTTTATAAGATGTAAAGACATGTCGAGTTAAAGAGTCATGAGCTGGGGTGGCAGCCCCAGAGATGAGAGCTCTTTCCACTTGACTGCTCCTCGGCCCTCTCCCACAGGCAGCGCCTTCTGGCCCTCAAGAAGGTTGTGGAATGCTGTACTTCACATCCACGTTCCAGGCAGAAGTAATAGGAGAAAAGGAAGAGTAACTATTTCTCCCTGTTATGGTTTTGCTTCTTACTCAAAAAGAGATGTCTTCCTTCTCATTGTGCCAAACAAGACGAGTTGAGAAGTTAAAAATTTTAGCTTTTCATCCTCTTCCCTAAGAGAGCTCAAGGTGAGGGTAATTGTGAACTATATGGGGGCAAGCAAGCCATAGGGTTTGCCACAGCCTCCTTTCTAGAAAAATGTGTGAACCAGTACACACGTAGATACCCATGCCCTACCTGCCAGGCCATTTCATGTGTTCTCATCTAAGCTTGTTAGGGGTGAGGCCAGGACCCACTTCACAGCGCCAGATTGAAACTGCCACTTAAATGTTCTCTGCTCAGCCCACAGCGGGGAGCAGGAGACCAGTAGAAGGGGAAGGAGAGGGCACAGAAAGTGAAAACACAGGCACAGGGGCAGAAGATGGAGAAAGCACAGTGGCTTTGAAGGTTATGATTAAGGAAACAAGTAGCAAATATTATAATTACAGTAAGAAAGTACAATGGCAAAGAAAAAGCCACACTACAATGGAGAAAAGAAAATGAATCGTGTAGGTATCCCAAGCTTAAGGAAGAATAACCCCCCTGAAAGGACTGGATGTGAGCTTCCAATGGGGATGGGAGGCCTGGGGTGAAGATGACATGGGGCATGTTTAATGACAAACTAGGCCACATCCTACCCACTTCTACAGTCAAGGACATTCACTACCCATTCAAGGGGTTTTTCCAGAAATCTGGTGACTTGGAGATTTGAAGTCTAATAGCAAATAGTTAAGCAAAGTAAGCTCAGTTCCAAAAAATACTGTAGTATGGTATTAAATTAGATCTTGTAGATAATTTCTAGTGAATATGTCACTGCAATTTGCAGTTATTTCCCTACAGATTTTTACATAGTGATCACAACATTTGAAATTAAATGAGTTACCAGTGGCACACATACAAGCAGCAAAATATCAGTACCATCGCCAAAACTATCTTACTGGACCTACAACAAACATTCCTCATTTGGAAAAATCATAGAGTCTCCTAGTATCTTTTGCCCTATAGTAAGTGAAGAAGCAAGTTTTTTTAAAGCAAAATAGTCATTTCAGTCATATGTGTTTTATCTCAACAGAACTCGGTAGTATCAGAAAAGGTCACCAGATTGGAAAATAAGCTTGAGAAAAAGAAAAGTAGAAAACGTGAAACTGCAGACTTTTCCAGAGAAACAAATTCCTGATTTCTGAACACATTTTGTATCCTGAACTGTTTTGTAGAAATTATGCCTCTAATTTTTATAAAGCACTCCAAATATCACCCAGCAACTTTCAGGGCTCCCAAGTACCTAAGAAGGTAAGTAATTACAGTGAATTTAGATTTTTACCTGTGTTTAATCCAGAATAAACCTAAAGTAAAATATTTTAAGTGTTGAATAAAGAATAATATGACAGATTACAGACCACCTAGGTTGGGGCTCCTAGATCCATCACCCATTGGTTGTGTAGTTTGGGGTCAAGTTACTTCAGTCACTTCACATATCTGCTTCAATTCCCTCATGATACAATGGAGATAAGTACTTCATAAGATAGTTTTAGGGATTAATGAGAAAAGATATGCAAAGCTCAGTACAGGGAATGGCCCAATAAATATTGGGAATGCTACTGAGATCAGTGAATGTGCCTTCCGTTGCTGTGACAAAATACCTGAGAGAATCAAATTATCGGGGGATAAGCTCATTTGGCTTGTGCTTCAGAGGTTTGTCCATGGTTAGTTGGCTCCGTTGCCTTTGGGTCTGCTGTGAGGCAGAACGTCAAGGCATGTACCCAAAGGACCTACCTTCCTTCCATTAGGGCCCACCTTCCAATACAATAGTGCCCCAGGCTGATCACTACCTTGAACTTTTACTTACTGAGTTCATGCTCAGCCTCTAGAGCTTTTTCAATATAATTCTCTGAGCAACTGTTGTTAATTCCACTGGTGTTTGATGAGCTATGATTTACTGTTCATTCTTATTCCAGTTATATGTCTTCAAAAGTATTATTTTTCCTGGAGAAAAAGAATTTCTAAGTTTTCATGTAAACTCCATCTAATGAAGTTCCAGAGTCAGAGATAAAGACAGAAAATTCTCTCTCATCCTTGAACAAACAGGATAAACTACAGAAAAGGAAGGGAAGTAGTTAACAGGAAGGCCCCATGATCTGTTATTTGTGCCACTTTGGGAGATACTGTTAAGAGAGATAACATTGATGGCTGTAATTTTTTTAAAAGACAAACTTGCTAGAGTATGTAAAAATCATTCTCAATGTGGCTTCTGTATCTTTTGACTTGGTGATTAATTTTTGGAAAGACAGATGGGTTACATCGTCTAGCACACCTCATAGCTAGGCATCTTTCATTTACTTTAGGAAATGGCTAACTGTAAAGAAGACTTTTACATGTTGTTGGTTTTTACATATTTAACTCAGTTCTTCAGCACCTTATAATGACAGCACTGCTACTTATGATATGATCCTATGCTTGAGGAAAGCATAGTCATGTTCAATACGCACTATTTAAGCTGATAAAGAAACATGTGCTCACTTTAGAAAAAGTTCCATTTCCTGCAAATAAATTTAAAAAATACCAAATAGAAAATTAGCAAAGATGGAAGAGAAAACTCAAAAATCTAGCAAGAGAAAAAGAAACTCAAAAGCTAGCAAGAATATGAAGAGATGCTAAACTTCATTTTTTACAAAAAAGGGAAAACAAATTAACAATAAATCATTTTCCATGTATCAGACAGGCAAGGTTATGCAGCTGGGTAATGCCAAGTGTTAGTGAGTCCCTGGGGCCATGCAAACCATTATGCACTGCTGCTGGGTTGTAAATAGGTATAGATGTTCTTTACAGGGTATTGATGGTAGTAGGAGACTAGGTCTATGTCTACCTTATGACCCAACAAGCCAAATGCATTTCCAGGTACCCATGTAACCAATGAATTCTTGAAGTGTTCATAAGGCTACTGTATGAGGAGATAAGGTTTTCCAGCTTGATGGGGATAGTCATAGTGTATCGTTGCTGTCCTTGTGTAATTAATATCACCTTTTCATTCTCAAGGGTTTCACCCTTTGTATAAGAGGCAGGCAATCACACCACATTTGTGGTGGTGGGAGGTAGTTTGCAGAGGGTAGAGGCAAAATATATTGGGTTCGTGCTATTTGGTGCAGAAAAGTAACAGATTTGATGTATTCCTAGCAAAAATCATGGGTCTTGACCCAATCCAAAAATGGGCATCTGAAATGAATACACATTTCTCAGATGAAGAAAAAAAATGGCAAATAAATACATGAAAAAATGTTCAACATCATTAGTGATTCGAGAAGTACAAATTAAAACAACACTGAGATTTCATCTCACCCCAGAGAGAACAGCTATCATCAAGAAATCAACCAATAACAAATGCTGGTGAGGCTGTGGGGAAAAAGGAACCCTTCTCCACTGTTGGTGGGTGTGTAGACTTGGGCAACCCCTGTGGAAATCAGTCTGGAGATTCCTCGGTAAACTAGGACTAGTGGTCTCATTCAAAGCAGCTATTTCCCTTTTGGATATTTTTCCAGAAGAACTACACATCATACCACAGTGATATATGTGCACCCATGTATGTAGCTGCTCAATTTGTAATAGCTAAATTGTGGAAGCAACCCAAATGCCCATCCACTGAGGAATGGATAAAAAAGATGTGGTATTTTTACATAATGGACTATTACTCAGCTATAAAGAAAGATAAACTTGAGGCTTTCATAGGTAAATGGATGTAACTAGAGACCAAAATCACAAGTGAAATAAATCAGACCCACATATGTAAATACCATATTGTCTCACTAGTGTAGGAACCTGAAAGAGTAAATAAAATCTGAAAGGTATAATAGATATTGTGAAAGGGAAAGAAACTGCTCAAAGAGAGAGAACAATCAGGATGAGGGAAAAGAGAAAAAAAAGAAGGGAAAAATATGTTTGTGTGTGTGTATATATATATATATATATATATATATACACACACACACACACACATATATATATATATAACACACACATACACACACACACAGGATAACTGAGTTATACTACTGACTTCTATTGCTTTATTGAAAGGAATAGTTAATGTTTAATTGTTTGATCAATGTTACTTGCCTCTATTTGTTTAACTGAGTAACCAATTTGAAGATAACAATATGTAATACAGTAACTATTGTTAATCTCCTGTCACCTCCTCAGAAACTCTGTATGAATTCCATTGTTTGGGTGTTTTGTCTGTTTGTTTTTTAATGTGTTTTCATTCTTTATCTTTAAAAATTAAAAAAATGGGTCTTGAAAACACTGCTGAAGGGAAAAAGCAACAGATTCTTTTATAACAAGAAAATTTCAATATAGTTAAGGCCCATACATATAAAACTACTATATGTTTTATAATACTAATGAAAGTATGTGGTTGTAATAGTTGCCTTGGAGCAGCTGAAGAATTATGAGAGAGATAAAAGGGAAGAAAGAAAGAAAACAAAAAGGTCTTGCTGGACCCAAGAAGCTGACAATCCATTCTGAAATGTGGTTAATTTAGTCTCAGGATCTAAAATAAAAAAACCAAAAGTTCCATCAAAATAGAAGAAACAGGAGTTTTAAAATATATTAAAAAATGAAGCTATAGCTTTTTTGGGAAATTAATATTCATTTATTCTCTTTGATGCCCCATAAAGCAATTAAGGCTGCTTAACTTAGTACCTTAACTAGAACCAAATAAATATAAAAATATTTGAATAAGGATGCAGAGACAAAGGTACATAAAATTAAGAAAGTAAGGCAAAGCCAGATGAGATTAACTTCTAAAATTCACTCACCAAAAAGACCTATAAACGTGCCACAGATGGACCTCAGGTTTGGCCAGTGAGCACTGCAAAGGAGAGGCCCTGACATGCAGGATTCTTGCTGTCTGGAGTATGAGCCACAAAACTATGCCTAGTTAAAAAAGCAGCGCACATTCCTCATTCTGAAATCAGAGAGTAATGTGTCCCCTGGACTCTTACAAAGAGAGCACTGTGTGATGCAATAATGACACAGAAAACTCATCTCTGCAGAAAAATTCGTTCCAAAGCCATGTTGAAAACCAAAATCTTAACTTACTGTAATAGAGGTTAGACCTTTTGGATCTCCATAAAACAATTAGGTTTCAGTTTCAGGTTAGTTCAGGAAATATTCCTAGGTGTGGAGTAAAGCTGTGAGCCGCAGACATTTGAGTCCTTCTGCTGGATTATGAAGTATGGGACTAGAAATTCTTGGTCATTTATAGCTGTAGGTAATAAAAGAAAACAGAGGTTTTCCTTTGGGATCCCCAAGTGCCTCTGTTTCTGTGCTACAGAGAAGGTGAAGGAATGTAAGGAGGGAACATTCTCCTCCATCTCTCCCTGAAATACTTTAAGCAGTTTTTATTTTATGGACTAAAAGCCAAATATAATAATTTTTGTAGAAATCATATAAGGTAAATCTACTATGTAGAAAGAAATGTCACCATAAAGGTGAAATTGGCAAGAAGAGTTTACTGGTGTGCATGTGCAGAAGGCATCCACCCTGAGAAATGACGGACCTTTGGAGAACAGAAGGTGAAGAGAGAGAGACAGGGACGGAGACAGAGCAGAAAAGTAAGAAAGGACTATCTAGTATTCTGGGTTTGGAGCCAGGGTACTGTAGTTCTTCAAGTTCCTTTGAAGCCTGGCTTAAGTAATCCTCAGTACTGTTGAATTATATCAAATTTTTTATTCACCAAGCAACCTGTGCTTCTTAATTCGGTTTCCCAGAGCATGAGAAAGGGACACACGTTAGATTGCCGCTAAAGTAACTAGAACTATTTCCCTTCCTCAATTTTGGCCACCAGTGTGACTGTGCAATTCATCCCCTCCACAGGTGGAAGCTCTTTTTTCATTGCATGAACCTGGACTGGACTCGTGATGTGTTTTGTGCAAGGCAGCGTGGTAGAATTGAAAGGGTGCCAGTTCTGAGCCTGGGTCACGAGAGCCTTGAATGCTCCTCTCTGTCTCTGAATCCTACACATTCACCATGGGGACACATACAGGTCAACCCTGCTTAATGATGAAGAACAAGGCCCGTTACTTCTTGTGCCAGAGGATCACCAGATAACATCAGACTCATATGTGAGGCCTTTTTAGCTCAGCTAGCCTGTAGCCTTACCACCAGCTAACCAAAGAGCCCCAGAGAGATCTGCTGGACCAAACCCAGGTCACCAGAACTTCCCTGCTGACCTCCACCGTGGGAGTACAAACAAGTGCTTACTTCTTTTAAGTCTCTGAATTTTGTCATGGTTGTTATGGAGCAACAGCTAATTGATAATTGGAGTGTACCTTAATACGAATGCTGTGAAAATAGAAACTTTCAACCATTACTATAATTAAAAATACCAATGAAGATATTAAAGATTTTTTTAAATGGCAACAACAAAAGCCCTTGGCACTCCTACTGTGTGTGTTAGGACCTAGTAAGCCTGTGAGCATGGCAGGTGCTATGAGCTTGTGTAGCTCTGAATGAGTAGATAAAGCTGAATTTTTGGATTTGTAAGACGGAGGATCAAATCCAAGACTAGTGACCTTCAAACACTGCTGCCTGAGATTCCTGGCATTATTTGTGTGGAGAAAGACGAGGGGCCCTCAAAGAACTAGGAGAGAAGAGTTTGGAGGCTCCCAGTGCTTCACATTTATCATTTCCTTGCATTGGAAATGCTGCTTAACCTGATTTGATCATTACACATTGTAGCATGAATTGAATTAGCACATAGTAGCCCACAAATATGTACAGTGATTATATGTCATTCGGGATTTTTAATTTATTTTAAAAAGTCTTACCAGGCATGATGGTGCACACCTGTAATCCCAACACTTGAGAAGCTGAGGCAGGAGGAACACTGAGCTTAAGGCCAGCCGCAACTGCATGGTGAGACCCTGTCTCAGAAAATAGATTCTTGAAATTCCCCATCTTCAGCTAGTTGACATGATAGAGGGCTGTTTTCTCTGGTGTCTTTAATTGTCCTGGAATTGCTTTGCACCTGCTGTTGCGATTTCTCTTCTAGTTGCTCTCTCAGAGCAGTGTTTTCCACTCTGTTGGTCTCTGTCTCATTCCTGCTCCTCAGGCAAGTGACAGGGAGCTGTGCACAAAAGCACTCGTCACAAGAGAAGCTGCGCAATACCAACTTCTAATTGGATTCCACAGTGGGTTTCTGTGACCACTTCTGATCTCCTGCCATTTTCTTTCTGTGAGTTTTGTCATCAGTTTTATTGTGAGGAATTTGTTAGGGCCCAGCCCCTCTCTCCTGTGAGTTACCAATGTGTTACAGTGGAGCTGAGTCTCATTATTGCCAGCACTGCTGGGCTGGCAGATGATTTGAAAGGAGACTGGAGACCCCTGGGATTCACTAATGACACCCGGGAGGTGCAGTGGGGCACACCTGTCTGGGGGCTACCTGGGTGAAATGCGCCTGTCTGTCCTGCAACGAATGAGATTTCTTTCTTTTTACAAATGCTAAAAAAGCAATGCCAGAATCCTGAGGACATTCATGTAAGTGTATAAGGAGGATTTAGGATTCAACTTATAAAATATCTAGAAACTTTGGAGATATTTCTGTGAAATTAAAATTTTCCCATGCTCTCCTCCTGTTAAGAAATTGAAGAGAGCATGATAGTGAGCAATCCCTGCAATGGGAGTAGAGTGCCTGGATTTGGGGCACACTGGGGCATATCTTGGCTTTGCTGTGCTAACTAAATGCCTTGTAGCAAGTTGCATAGCTTTGCTGAGATTTTGTAAAGGGAGAATGGTATTAAATTTGTCATGAGAATTAATTTAAATGTGTAAAATTCTACTTGGAACTTGGAGCATATATACCCTTGGTAAATGTTAGCTCTTAAATTTTTGCTTCCTTCTCACTCTTTTAGACGTGTGATTTTACCATTGTTTGTTACTTCATTGTTTATTTTGGCACGTTTTGTTCTGTAAAATGAGGAATGGGATTTTGGGGAGCAAAAGAACACATAGAAATCTTTGCACTCTGCTTTTTTATCTGATAATCTCACTAGTGTAACCGTGCACTAAAACAGTGGTCCAAACAAGAGGAAGTACAAAGCGGTAGTCATAGCAAGATCTGTTGTTACTTCAAAAAATGTGCTTTCTGATTATTTCTCTATTTGCCTTTATCTTTAAAACAGCACTTTATTCTTGCTTTCAATAATCATTTGTGCTATTTGCTACCTCTTGTTAATAATTCTATATAGCCAATATGTGCTCATCCCTTCTCGAAGTGATTATAAGGTTGATAATTCAGTAGAGAAAGGATAAACTTTTCAATAAATGGTTCTAGAACAATTGAAAGTCCATATGTTTAAAAAGAAAAACCTAGACAAGACTTACACTTTCATAAAAATTAACTGAAAATAAGTAATTAATAGGACCAACTACATTCCAGAAAACCGTAAAACCATTAGAAGACAATGACGTGTCCTCTAAGACATGTATGTAGCCTTGGTCCCCAATGACATTTCACCATATGAACAAAAACATACCTTATAAAAGAGAAATTGGTAAGTTAGACTTTATTAAAATTAAAAATTATGTGAAGAACACTTAAAATCAAGACACAGACTAGGAAATATATTTACAAACACATACACACTTGATTCCATGTTATACAAATAATGCTTTAAAACTCAACAATGAGAAAATTAATCTTATTCAAAAGGGATAAAATATCTGAAGATACTTCATCAAAGAAAATAGTTCAGTGATAAATGAACTATCAAGCCACAACGATACAGGTGAATCTTGAATGCATGATTTTAAATGAAAGAAGTCAGTGTCCAAAAGCTAAATATTATGCTCAAGTTACATGACTTTCTGGAAAAGGCACATCTATAGAGCCAATAGAAAGATAAGTGGTTTCCAAGGACTCAGGAAAAGGGGAAGAATCTTCAATAAGTGCAGCACAGATGATACTCTCAGGTAGTGAAACTCTTCTGCATTATAATCATGGTTACATAATAATATGCACTTGTCAAAACCCCTAGAACTTTATAGTACAAAAAATGAAAATGTATGTAGACTTTCAAAAATCTACATACATTAGATTATAGACTTTAAAAATCATTTAGGAAATTGGGAGATCTCCCAGTGCAAATGAAGTATCAAATTGTGACACAACAGTCTAGTTGTATAAGGTCTGATTACAAAACACAGTGAATGCTTAAGCTTTTAAAAATTAGAGTAAAAGACACATTGCCATTGTTCCCATTTTAGTATTCCCCCTTACTTTAAGCACTCTTAGCTTATAAGTCTTGCCACTTTCTGAAGCAGTTCTGGAAGTGCTCTTTCATGAGTGTCTTACTTGCAATATCAGGACTACTTCAGTATCCTGAATTGTTACGTTTCAAAATGTTTCAAAATGGTTACCTTTCATGATCATTTTGACTTTGGGGAAGTGCCAGAAGTCACACGATGACCAAAGCTGATGAAGACATGCCATAATGTTTTTATGAGCCTGCCTTGTTTGTTGGATGGCCCTTGGCAGTAGCATTTTACCATATTTTTTTAAATTACATCTTGTAAAGACCTGAGAGCAGACTTCCAGCACTACTTCAGAAAGTGGCAAGAAGGATGGAATAAATGTGTTCAAAGCAAGAAGGAGTATTCTGAAGGAAATTAAACAACCTCACCAAAGGGTCTGAGAGAAAAAGGGCCTAACCTAATACTTTGGAAATGAGTGCTCTCTATAAGAGTAAAGGTTAAAGGAACTTTACATAAGCGCCATTCTCTAGTTGGTAAAGGTATTTTTCATGTGGGTTCAAGTCCTGCTGTACATGCATACTACACTTGAAACACTGAGTAAATGAATGGACAGTGATGAGAACCAGGTTCCTCACTGGTGGTGTAAGAGGTCAGATAAGCAGGAGGAATCTGAAATCGCCCATGTGGTGATGGATTAGAGCTCGAGGTGTCAATGTGAACTCCTATTACATGATAAGGATGGTTATATATAGAAATATAGATTAAATGTAGAAATAGTTACACAGATGTTATATACATGAGTTAGTGTACACATATCTCTATTTCCTTACTACATCAGCAGAGATGACCTAGAATTAATACTGTCCCATTTGGGAGGAGCATATCTAGCGTGAAGATCTTGGTTTCTAATATAATTATCTGGCCAAAAAATATGGCTTGGATAAGTGACCTGGATAAGGGCAGAAAATGTAAAAGACAAGCATGGGACTCCAAAAGTAAGAAAGTATATGGAAATGTGCACACACACATGCACACACACACACACACACACACACACACACACACACACACACGCACACCAGTGAGGATATGTCAAAGGAACGTGGAGCCAACTGAAAGGAGTCCCAATGGCCAAAGGTGGGAAATTGGAACAAAAGGAAGTGGTATTAGTTTGAAACGCAATATATATATATATATATATATTCACACACAAGGAGTAAGTTTTTTTTTTAAAGAAAACCAGAATAACACAAAAACAATATAGGCAATACAGAATTATAGCGGAGAATTATCACTGGATGCTGTATTACATAATGATATCTTTGCATTATTTATCACATAAACAATAAGGGAAAAACCAAATTATAGAGAACATAGTAGGAAATTAGCACTGGATGCTGTGTTACATAACGTTATCTTCACATTTGTTGCTCAGTTATACAGATGATGGCTCGTTAGATGAATTAATTTTCTCCACCCTCATCTCTGTTATTCTACCACCCAGTCTTCTTCCCTCTGATAATAACTGTACTTTTGGGTTTATTTACTCCCTCAGGCTCTCACTTTGGGAAGAGACATGGCTGCTGCAAATTATGCTGTAATAAATATGGGTGTATGTTATGGTTGATACATTGTGTCAACTTGGGGAATCTGGAGGTTTAACTGTGTGATTCAGCAGGAAGCCAGGGTG
This sequence comes from Dinomys branickii, assembly GCA_004027595.1. Classification (NCBI taxonomy): domain Eukaryota; kingdom Metazoa; phylum Chordata; class Mammalia; order Rodentia; family Dinomyidae; genus Dinomys; species Dinomys branickii. Next base: position 18,793 of record PVLD010012174.1, on the reverse strand, counting down.
CTTGCTTTGTAAACATCCTGAGCCTGTGGAAGAGGAGGGCATGGAGGTTATGTGAGAGGTACATGCCCCTTGGGTGAGGGCAAGCTGTTTACAAGGTAGAGGAGAGAAGGAGGCTGCTTGCAGCCCTTCCTCCCTTTTGCTCTGGTGTTTTTTGCTGTGGTCTGCTGCCCTGAACAGTTTGCCCTCTGCCTTGAGCCACTCTGCCTCTGAACCAACCAAGTATGGACTGAAACCTCCACAAACTGTAAGCTAAATAAACTTTTCCTTCCTTCATTTTGGGCTTTGGGTATTTTGTCTCAGCAATGAGAGAAAAGTAACCAAGACAGTGTACATAACTTGCTATGGCACGAGGTGGAAAAGAACTCGTGCTCAAAGACAGTAGATAGGCAGGGAACCGGGTTCACTATGGTGAAGGTCCCATTGATAAGCCCTCAAGGCCATCAGTCCAGTCGAGTGGGCGGGGTTACCCAGTGATCGGCCAGGCTTTGCCTCAGTACACCACGTCCAGAGGCCTGCTCCAGTACTCAGGGTCACCCAAGCAGAACGCTGTGCTCCGCCCCATCGCCACGCTGCGAGGGGGCCAGTTGAGTCCGCGGGGTCGCCCCCAGTGGACCACTGGGCTCTGCCCAATCACTCTGCTGCCAGAGACCCAGTCCAGGTCTTTGGGGTTCTCATGTAGCCCGGAGGGAGCCCCCTTCTCCTTCATGCCACTGAGCTCGCCTTCAATACCCCCGAGACCCCATATAGGCCACTAGTGTCTCCAAGGAGTAAGTTTTGAAAAAAATAAATGGCGAATAATAGACAATTTTATTATGGTAAAGAACTCCAAATAATATTTGTACCTACTCTGTTCTCAGGAAATGGAAACTAATTCCTTATTGTTTAAGCGTAGGTTGAAGATAAGCCCTTCTTTCCAAGGAGTTCAAAATGAAAAGAGAGAAACAAGCAATTTTATGCTGGAGAATTCTGAGGTCTCTGCTTTCTCAGCCAGGTGATCAGGGCAGCATCAGAGGGTGATGCTGATGTACGCGTGATTGTTTGTCGTGAGAGTGGCACTTATTCTGTACTCTTCCTCCCATTCTCAGTGTAATCACGAGAAAAGTATCAGAAAAACTCCAGTTGGGGGACGCTGTATGAAATACCTCAGTAGTACATAAGAAGTCAAGATAATGAAAAACAAGGAAAATCTGGCCTGGTGTAGCGGTGCTTGGTAGGTCAAATAAGACTCCTAGAGATACCAGTAGGATAGCCAGAAAATTTAAAGTGGATGTTTTATTGCCTCTGGTGATCATATATACCTGTTAGGGCAACACAGTGCACACCTGAAATTTCAGTGACTTGGTAGGCTGAGGCAGGAGGATCATATACCTGGGTCTTGAGTCCAGGAGTCACCCCCCTATTCTCTTCCCCTGCTAGGGGTGTTTAGAGTTATAGGGCAAGGGTAATTGGGCAGAAAGGGACAACATGGGTAAAATGGTATGTTGAGATAAGTTCTGTTGCCCTAAGTTTCTGTTTCTCTGAAATGTCGCTGGGTCAAGGTCGAATAAAATCGTACTTTCCAAAAGGGAGATTTTTGTCTTTCAGAAGTGACATGGCCTGTCTGCCAGGAAGTGGGCTACTGTATTCATTCAATCTCACACTCCTGACTTTCAAGGAAAAACTGGCTTGGGAAGAAAAGTTTTGATTTGGCAAAAACCAGCACTCTTTCTGTAAGAATAAACAGAAGCCTCTTTGCCGGGCAGGGAAGATATCAAAGCCCCTTCGGTTCTGTGGGGCCACACCTGCTTGGATTGGGCTGATGAGTTCTTTGTACCACACTGTTACTGGTGGAAGGGGTTGCGAGGGTTTAGCAAGGTTAAGTAGTTAGATGGGGGTCTGTGACCTGGGAAGGTAACCAATGGCCTGGAGGACAGACAGGCCATAGGGTGCCAGATGTGAGTAGGAAAAAGGAACATTTTTGTCTCCTGAGGGAAGTTAGCACTTCCCAGTGAACACCTGAAATCTCAGTGACCTGGAAGCTGAGGCAAGAGGATCACAAATTTGAGGTCAGCCTGAGCCATATAGCAAGAACCTGTCTCAAAATAAGGGATGAGAATGTAGCCCAATCGTGGAGCTGGGTTCTGATTCCACAATCCCCAGTACTGAAGAAAGCAAACCAAACCAAGCAAACACCAAGGGAAATCTGAGGAACTGTTCCAGCTAAGGGGATATATGATGCTTAAGCGTGGCCGGATTCCTAGAGGAGATACCAGAAATGAAAAATGGACATTAGAGAAAATATGGATAAATTATGGACTTTAGGTAATAAGAATGTATCTATGTTGGCTCATAATAAATGTACCATACTAATATAAAATGTTAATAACAGGAAACTGAGAGTGAGGTAAATGGAAACTCTTGGTACTATCTTTGTAATTTTTCTGTAAACCTAAAACTATTCTAAAATAAAACATATAGAAAAGTTTGCAATGCCTAGGTATCACCCCTGTGAGTCTGATTTAATTGGCCCTGGGTGTGGCGTGACCTTTAAGATTTTTAGCGGCTCCCAATGTGATTCTAATTTGTATCCAGCCATCCACTATTCAATGGGGAGATGGTTTCTACAAATGAACTGTTCTTTTTTCCTTCCTTCCACCTGTTTCATTGCATTATCATCTCACCTTGTCTCTCGAAAAATCGCAATAGGACTTAATGATTTAGAGTGCGGCAGTCCTTTAAATGCACAGCCATTAAAGTAAAAATCTGGTCCAGAAGCTTAAAATACCATAAAGAGTTAAGATAAATAGAAAGCGAAGGGTGGATTATGCTAAATGTGTTGTGGATTTAAATATACACATGGTGGGCATGAATGCCGTAATTTTCCCTCAGTTATGTAATTTCCTAGGTTGTCAGAGGTAAGACATGCCCCAAATTTTAGATGCACAAGGTTTGGCTTTCGTTAGATAGTAGGGTAATTCTTTGGGCGCGGTTGTGACAAATGGGGTAAAAGCATTATCGACTGGCAAATGCAGTTTAAAGCTCAGGAGCCATGCAGAGAAGCTGGCAGCTGGGCTTCCTGGAGGAGCAGACAGAGAGGAAGGGATCTGACCACCCCAGCATGCAGATCAACTTCGTTAAAGAGAAGAAGCAAAGCTGTGAAAGGAGCCTTGCTTCCTCACTCACAGACATGACCGCACTTAGTTTGTAAATGATGAGTCTGTGTTTTTAGATTTATACTCGTTGCTTAAAAACATAACTGCCTGGGGATTGCTTCATGCAACTTTTATTTTATTTTTTGAAGACAGGGTCTTGTTACACAGTGCAGACTGGCCCTGAACTCTGATTTACCCTCTGCCTCAGCTTTGCAAGCTTTGTACAACAAAGTTTATTTTTCCCATCATTTTTCTTCCTTAAATAATTGTTAGTAGGATATCTTGTATTTTGTTGAAGCCTGTAAGAAAACATGTGCTGGTTGCATCTTATGCTATGCAAGGCCCTGAGGGGGACATTTACAAAGTGAAAAAATATTTATGCCCTCATTTACTTCTTTATTCATCCAAGCAATATTTAATCGAATGTGTATCATACACCATGCATTTGCTAGGTACAAGAGATTTTTTTTTTTAATTAATAAGAGTACTAAGGCAAAACACTAAATAAGATTTGGTCTCCCTTTTTAAGTTGTCCACAGTCCAAGACCTGACTGTCTAGGTCCATGGCCCTTAATGTCTGAGGAAACTCTTAGGGATCACTGCTGGGAGACATGCGAGAAGTGAGAGTGCCTGGCAGGTGGAGACAGAGATAATGCTAAATATCCTACAATGTGTAACTCGGGCACCACAACCAAGAGTTATCAGACCAGGCTGTGCAGAGGTTGAGCTAAGCCACAAACCCCCTGGGCTCTTCTTTAAACACAGAACCTGCTTTCTGCTTGTGAAGCAACTTCAGAGCTGCCTCTTGCCCTTCCTTTCCCAGGTGGTATGGGCACTATTGAGAAGAGAGTAAAGGGAACTGCCCTGCTGCTCAGCTGGGAGTTGATGGTGTTTCACCTGATTTCAGCAATTCTGTGACAGTGCAGGCCAGGAGCATGTCCAGCTAAACTGGGCTGCTTCCAAGAGCGGACCTGAGCCTTTTCTTATTTATGGGAAACAGCCAGGCTTCCACAGTCAAGAAGAAATAATAATGCTACAAGCCAATGACACTCTTGCAATGTAAATATAGCATTTGCACCTAAATTGAAACTTCTTTTAAAAATTGGCTTCACCTCTTATTAACTACAAGTGTAAAAGAGAAAAGCAGTCTTGCAACTGTCCTGTTCACTATAACTAGTCACCACACATGATCACATAAATTTCATTGCCATTAAACAAAATGTAAAATTTTAATAAAACGTAAAAATTCATTTCTTGGTTTCACAAGTCATGGAGTGAATGCTAACCAGCCATATGTAGGTATTACTATAACTACTGTATTGAACGGTGTGGAGATAGAACATCTCCGTCATCACCAAATGTCTATTGGAGAACATTGCCTTATAAGCTACCATTCCCAAGAATCTTCCCAGTGCACATTTATTTCTTAAAAAAAAAGAAGAGAGAGACTGTTTCCTAGCAGCTAAGTTTCAGGGCCAATGCCTGGCAGCATCTAATTATCCTTGTTGGTTGGAAAGCCACAGCCATGGTCAGCTGTGTGGGGACAGTCTCTTTTCTAACATGGAATTCTAAGAAGTGGTTTTGTAATGGATGTGATTCCTATTGAGGTTGAGAACCCAGAGTTTACATAGAACTTTGTCCGTGTTTCATCTTAAAAGTTGTTATGGTTTGTGTCTGGATGTGCCCACAAAGCCTCATGCAGTCATGGCGGGGGTGGGCTTTTCAAAGACAGCTTGTTAAAAGTGGACCTACTGTTTTCATGCCTTCACCTCAGGAAACAGTTCCAGTGTTTCCAGCTGGACTCAGCAGGGGGCCAGGGTCCTCACTTTGTAAACATCCTCAACCTGCTCAAGAGGAGGGTGCAGAGCTGGTGTGAGTGCTACTCTCACCCTAGCGTGGGCAGCCTGCGTACAGGAGAGGAAAAGAGGCCCGCTCTCCCCCTTTGTGCTCCTGTTGCCTTTGCTGTCTCCCACAGCTATAAACTGTTGCCCCTCTGCCAGGCCACCCTGCCTTGGAGCCAGCTGGTTATGGACTGATACCTCCACACACTGTGAGCTAGCAAATGAACCTTTCCTTTCTTCCTTATGAGTGTCAGGGATTTTGTCTGTGCAGTGAGAAAAGAACTAAGACAGAGGCTTTTCCTAGTAACTGAGAAGCCTAGTGGTTCATGAGAATGACAGTGAGCTGCACTGATGGAGTGAAAACTTGAACACCTCCACCCACCCATGCCTACTTAACGTCTGGAATTTTATGTCACATTTTCAAAGCATTGGTCCAGATTGGGCCATGTTCACTTTACAGTTTCATTTTTAATTCAAATGGGTTTAGAGTAGCATAACAATATCATGTTTTTCTTATCCTTGGTTTCAAGTTTTCTCCTGGTGGGAACCAAGTTTTCCCTATAATATGTAAAATGTTGATCACTTGGGGTTTTAAAAGGTTGTCAGGATTCCTATCGTTTGGAACTATCCAGAATATTAAGTCCTTTTAGTTGCGTGGTACACAATGACATTAGGAGAAAAAATTCCTACCAACCCACAGACGTGTTCATACCCAGTTTCTTCCTCTTTTTAAGGACATTATAACCTGTTGATTGCTGGAGGAAGGAATGAAACTGTGAAGAAATGGGGGCAGATAGTTAACAATAAAGGAGGCTTTGTCTCTAAAACATCTTGGTGAATGTTTCTCCTTTGTGTCTGCCTGTACTGCGGATGAGAAAGATGTGACACCTGGGAGCCAGTGGGGTTTGTCTTCCCTCAGTTATCCAGGGAGAGGAAGAGGAGGATTTAAGCCGAGTGCTTTAAAAATTTCACTTATATTGTGAGAAAAATGAAGAAAATATCTAGAGTGGCCTGCTGAAAGCTATGTTACTTACTTGTGAATAAATATTAAATGTCTGTTATATGCTAGGTACTGTCATTCAATGTGCTGGTGTAACAAGATAGATGATACATGATAGATAGATAGATCGATACATGATAGATTGACCTGGTCTTGATCCTAGTTTTTGGCACAGTGCTTCTACTTTTGGAATTTTTTGAATGACAGCAGAGTCTTTTGTCTGCTAATGAGGCAGACAAAAGTGAGCAGGTTTAGATAGCTTCAGGATAAGGACTGGGTACTAGAGGAAGGAAGCGCTGGACTAGGTTAGAGTTGTCAGTTCTGCATTCTGCCACCACCTTTAGAGAGGGAGGCTGGAGATTGAGTATTATCACTACTGATCAAAGGTTTTGTAAATCCTCTCTGCATAGTGGAATTTCCAGGAAATCTCTGAAACAGTAATGCTCAGGGACACCTCTGGTTGGAACATGTTGACTTGCTTGAAGGACAGCATGTTGTTGCCACATGGTGGATCTGACAGATCCCAGTTCTTATGTGTGGCAAGCAGTGGATTGCAAAGCATACACTGAAGGGCAGGAGAAAAGCAACTATACTTATTGAGGGTCATGAACAGAGAAATGGATGACAGAAAAAGAACCCTGCACGCTGTGCTGACAAACAGGCCCTTGGGCTGAAGAGCAGGAGGAAAGCTAGAGTTTGGATGTGCTTCGGTCTGGGGTTATATAGGATGCCCCGAGGTGGCACAGGTGCTCAGGGGAGTGGAGGGGAGTGATTAGGGAGGGATAGCCTTAGAGTGGTGTTCTGGCTCAGCTGGGTGGAGGGCAGTGAATTCCTTACCCCCAGTATCCTTCTGTCTGTACTACTGCCAGACGACACGGAGGCTCTGTGACTCTCCCTGCCTATGCTTTGCTCTGTAGAGCGCTTCCATTTGGCTCTTCGGTGTTGCTGCATTCACAAAGTGTAACAGAAAGTAGAACTTTCCTACGTTCTGTGAGTCATTCTATAAGGTTACTGAACATGCAGGTGGTTGTGGTGGTCACCCCCATATTTGTGGTAGGATGTGCAGAAGGAAAGGTAACCCGAAGAGCCTCTTAAGGTGGTCCCTAAAATGATAGCTTCCTCTTGAACTGTGTCCTTCACTTTTTTTAACAAACAGACACAAATTAGCATAAAAAAATAGTACAATCAAAACTGATTTACAGACAAGGTGACATGGACTCAACAGTGGTTGTTGCTTTACCCATTGATATCTTCAAAGTGTATATATATGAACCCAGATACAGACATGCAAAATTGGTCAGACAATTAATCCTCTCAACAACAGAAAAACACAAAAAACAAAAAACCAAAGACAAAAAAAAAAGCAAAAACAAAACAAACAAACAAAAAAAACCACCAATAGTTGCTGCTTTGCATATTGATATCTTCGAAGTGTGTGTTCGGGATAACACATACAGACATATGTCCTTCACTTTTAAGGTAAATGAGTTGTGTCTAAATTGAATTGAACTGTTGGCCACCTAGTTGGTGTTAGCAAATCAGGGAACTGGTTGATATTGGAAGGATGTGGCTGGAAATAGACTAGTGAACAAAACCACACAAGTTTCTGTTCTCAAAGTAGATAGATACACTGATGAGTTTGTTGGGGATGTTTAGCACTATGTTGGATACCATCCGATGACTCTTCCATCTACCCACCCTGCTCTTCAAGGACTGACCCTTGTGCATCACACTGTGGGCACCACGCTTTTGTCTCTGGTTACATGTGATCACTGGGATTTTCTGGCAGGAAACTGAACAGAAGGAGGTGAGTGAAGGCAAGGTGTTGAGTCCCCTTCTTTCCTCCTTGCAAGGCCACATTGCACTGTCTTCTCTCAAGGCAATTTTTTCAGAATGGCTTTCTCCTATCATATCCTGGTAATCTCCCTTTTCCTTGTTTGCTTGTGTCGAAGGTTGGCAAAAGTGTTTTAGCTTCTAAACCTGTGTTAATGCCCACATACTCTTATACCCTCTGCACACACAGGTAGAAAAAGTTCCATAGTAAATAAATCTTCTTTGAGTTACTCCAATACGCATGTTCCATCTCACTGGGACCCTGACTAAAGCAAGCCCTGTTCATTTGAATGCTGCATTTCTGTTTTCTAAGTACGTTGATCTTATTTTAGTATAGCTGATACTAAGCTAACTGTTCAGCTGCTTATAAGAAGGTCACTCTGGGTTGCAATGATAAAATCATATCCTAAAATAGAACGCTTATTTTCCTATTTCCTTTGGCAGAGAAATATACATGCAGCAAGGTAAAGAAGAGGAGTGAGAACTTCGGCCCTGTTTTATAGCTTATAGAATTGTACTTTCGGTTGCCAAAATGGACCTTTTACCCATTATGATCCTGGTATTAACTTTATATTCCAGGCTTTGAAGATGCATTAATGGTCTGGTTTTATACCAGAGTGATACATGCTGATGAGGGGCTGACAAGTGTTGCAGAAAGTCTTCATTGTTTTATTGGTGATATAGAACAGGACAGCAGTACTCTGAAGTTTAATAGTTGTCCCTGAAACATGTTTCCTTTCATGATAAGCATTCTAGTAAGAGAGAGAGACCAGATATAGGCTTTGAAGAGAGAACAAAATGTGTCTTTATTGTTTACTTTCCAGAGAGTCTGCCATGGAGAGCCACGTCATAAAATTTATATTTGTTACTGATGGTTTCAGCTCAGCCCCACCCTAGAAATTCCATAGGGATCTATTATAAGCCAGTTTTTACGAATGATGATTTTCTTGTGAAAAGATACGAACAACTTACAAGTTTAAGCCTCTTTGCCTCTTTCTTTTGCTTTCTAAAGTCATTACTGAAGTATCAATTAGGATGGCAAGACAAGATAATCAAAGTCGGTCTCAACCTGCCCATCCATTGATCTATAGATAAAAGGGAAAGCTTTTCTCAGAAACTAGTGATGTTTACATCTCAGGAGAACTGGCAAGAGGCTGCCTTCCTCCTTGATCATTAACCCTCATAGATTGCAGTGATTTCAAAGGCTACCTACCCCCTAAGGCTAGATGAAGAAACTGAGGTGCTGAGATATTAAAGACTCTTCCAGAAACAGAGTGGCATTGGTTTGTCAGGGCTGACATAGCAAAGTACTACAAACTCTTGGGCTTAAACCACAGACATCTACTGTCTCACAGTTCTGGAGGCTGAAAGTCCAAAATGAAGGTATTGGCAGGTCTGATTTCTCATGAACGAAAACCCTGTTGCCTGGCTCACTCTTGGGCTAGTTGGTAGCTAGTTTCTCACTGTGTTGGTTTACATGATCTTCCTGCAAGGCATGTTTATGTCCAAATTTTCTCCTTTTATAAGTAGACCAGTCCTATTGGATTAGGGACACCTTATTGACTTCATTTTAACTTGATCACCTCTTCCCTAAAGACTTCATCTACAAATAAAATCACATTCTGAGAGTAATGGTTAAGACTTCAACATAGGATTTCTGTGGGCAGAAAAATTCAACTCATAACACCAGCTGCTTAAAGACTGAATAGAATTTGGGTTTTCTGACCGCCAGTTAATTTTCCCCTATGATATTACCTTCAATTTTCCTTACTTCCTATCACTTCAAAGAGGGCCATTCTTTTCTCACTGGAATAGCATAGAAGAATGCATGGTTAGGATCTAGATTTTTCTCCAGTACTTCATAGAATTCAGGTAGGGGAATATAAGACCAGAGTAAATGTAGTGAGGTAGTGAGTCTTATCAAGGTAGCCTGAAACTATTCATCTTGAGGATAAAACGGCTGCCAGGGAGTAATATTTTCTTTCCAGATGACCCATAGATAAGGTTTGGGCTGGACTCTTGCCAGCTGAGGCACTGAATTCTCCTTTTGTCAGTGAGAGACGCTTAAAGCATGTGAAGTTTAGGAATCATCCAATGTGACGTACCTCAGGAACATGTTTGCGCATTTGGTAGGAAGGATGTTTTTGTTATGTTATGACATTCAGCAATTGCAGTGCTTCACTAGTTGGTGTAGGTGTTACTGCAAACCTCTACCCGCTGTCAAGCACTGGCTTTAGCACCCACGAAGGCCTTTCTATATCTGCGACCTCAGTAAACACTGTCTGAAGGTGAAGAGGAGGAAGAAGATGTTGTCAGGCTGATGACATAATGTCTACACTGCTTGGGTCACCTCATGGGAGCAGAGTGCTTGGTCCACAGGACTGTGTGGTTCCTGAGGGAGGTGGGAATGCCCCTGCCACGCTGCAGAAAGCATGCAGCCCACCCTGACCAAGCTGTGCAGGATGTTGGCAGGTAGGTGCTCTTGTTGCAAAGAGCCTTTGCTTGTAGACAAGAGAAACTGCTTTGAGCTGGTTTATGAAAGAAGGCTGCTTTGGGAGGAAGATTCTTCAGCATAAAGTGGAATTTAAAGAATTTAAACACCCAAGCCTTAAGAGTGTTCAGAAACATGACACCTTAAAGGATCTGCCTTTAAAACTCAATTTCTGAGTATCTCAGCTGAAACTCTTGAGAAATAGATTTTTACAAGCCCCATTTTGTATCAAATGTTCACTCTATACCACTGAACTATCACATCTCCAACAGTTACCTTTCTCATCTTTCCTATTAAAATCTGGATTTTTTTTCGGGAGAGCATGGCAACAGCTTGACCTCGTAGAAAACAGATCCTTCTCTAGTTGTAGGAGATGAATTGTAAGTCTGTCCCAGTCATAGTAATCCCATTTCCCTTTGTCAGTAATTGACCATGTGACCTTTGTGTTGCAGAAGTTGGCTGTATATTATTCTGGGAATGCTTTTATTTTCCGTATTGAAAAACTAGATTCAGCCAATGCCTTTTTCTTCCTGTGCTTTTCCTTTTTATTTTTTTTACTGGAATGCAGATATGATGCCCAGTGGCACAGCAGCTATCTTGTGATCATAACATGATAAGCATGAGCTGAAAGCTGTATGCTAGGAATAGAGTACACAAAGGTGAAGGGGCTAAGCACCGCCTGATCTGTTCTTATTGGAGAAAAACGATGATCTACTTGTTGAAATCACAGTACTTTATAGATTGTATAAATTGTTTTCACTTATAAAAAAATATTCCCAAGTGTAACACGTGAGTACCAGGAGCCAACTCCTATGAACGAGAGTGATTCTCAGTCTTTCATGAGAGAGAAGAGGAGAAATGGCTCATGAAGCGGGGAAATACTCCTAAGTGTGTACCAGAGCTGCCCAGGAGTGTTGCAATCCTGCCACTGCAGCAGAGCAGAGAAACTGTTTGCGCCAGCGTATACCAGTCTTAGACAGAATTAATTAACTAACTGATTCTACTGATCCTGCATTACCTACTGATATTTGCTTCGGTGCCGAGGATAGATCAGTGAAGACAAAGATGTGGGCTCTCATTAAGCAAACCCTCTTAAAGGGAAAATAGGCAATGAAAATTAAATGAACAGGATCATTTTAGATAGTGAGAAGCTCTATAAAAATACAGAAGAGGGTGTTGCATTAGATGGTTGAGGAGGCCGTACACCAGGTCTAAGAAAGTGGTATTTAAAATGAGACTCAAATTGCAAAAAGAAGCCAGTTGAGTAAGCCCCTGGGGCCAAGCCACTCAGGACGGGGTGGCCAGGGCAGGGACTCCAAGGGCAGTGAGTGGGCATGGCCTGCTGGAGATACGGAATGAATCACTAATGGGTGCTACACTGCCTGGTGATTAGGGAAGCCATCCATGCTTATCTCATTGTTGCTGGCTCGGCTCACTGGCCTCAGGATATATCTCAAGGTTGGTGCCGCCTGAGCTATGCTTTGTGTAGTGTGAATTTCCCTATCATCCGCTGCAGGCTGTCAGAGACCAGAGGAAGGGATTTGCTGGTGCAGTGGACTCTCAGACCAAAGTGACTGATCTTGTCTGTCTTTTCTCATTACGAATGGATCCATCACTCCCCAGGCACAACTCCCTAGAGGGCCATCTTTCACCTGAGCTGCCAGACCTGGCTTCCTTTGGAACAGGGTCAGCCCTGTTCTGAAGGGACTGGAGGCTCATTCAGCTGGCGCACAGCTGCTTCCGGGCCACACGCCAGCCACCCCTTCCAATCACAGCTGCCAGTGTGGGATATGTCTCCTGCTGAGAGCCATCCATGGAGAAACCAATACAGGAAGGCAGGGAGCCTGTGTGGGCCCTGGCTAGGGTTCACAGCCCACAGTGGTTCAGAGCCTGTGGTGGCTGGTCATACCCCACACCATTCGCAGGTGATGCTTATCAGTGAAGTAGTCAAATGTGGTCACATGTGGTCACATGTGGTCACAGGGCCAGAATCTTTCTCAAAGGTCATCCTGTTCTACGTTCCTCATGTGTCTGGCATTGTCCAGAACAAAAGTGTTAGAATGCCACCACCCCCAGTTCTTGCAGAACGTTTGCAAAACTGGCTCTCCACTCTGCTCTGGTAGAAAATGTAGTTCTCTTTTCTCTAACATGTGAACTTGGCGGTAGCTGTGTAATTGTATCTTGGGAAGTTAGATGTCCTGTGTGATTGGCGGGAAGTTAGGGATGTGATTGTTCTTAGGAAGGGCAAGGGTGCCTAGAAGTGCTTAGAGACCTTGGATTCAGTTCTCTTGGGCTGAGAAAAAAAAAAATTAAGAAAGAAAAGTGACCTGACCATGGTTAATTATCATACTGCACAGGAAAGCTCTTTGGGACTAGGTCTTCCACAGAGATTTACAGCATTGTATTGTGATGTACTCTTTGACTTACAAAACAAATTTTTAAAAGCCCTCATATATCCACAGTGTGTCCCAGAATTCCTCGTGCCTTTGCCTGATTTGTAGCTCCCTGTCCCAGGTACAGTAGTAGGGTATTATTTTTCTCTTTTCATAATAACAGTGAGGGAACAAAGGTTCAATCCATTTAGTAAGGGGCACTACTGGGCCCCAGCTTAAGTCTCCTGACTTTCATCCAAGTCTATCTTCATTTATATTTTCTGGGGGTTGATGGCATAACAAAAATGAAACATAATTTAGCCAGACCCTGAAAAGCCCCTGCCCCATTCCTGAAGGAGGATTTTTCTTTTTTTTTTTGCAGTTGTTAGGCATTCTAAATAAAGGATTCTGATGGTTAGTAACATATCCTGACCATTCCTGGTCTGAATTCTTCCTTCTAGATCCACCCCCTGTAGTGAAAGCAGAGCCCATGACTGCTCCCAGAACTTTGTGAGGTGTCAACTCAGTAACTTTTTTATTTTAAATATCACCTCCCAGACTTAGTGTGCTCCCTAAAAGGCCAGGATGGGTGCATTATTTCTTACCTTTCCTGTGTCTTAGTTTTTTCATCTATAAAATGGAAGTGGTAATAGAACATTCTTGAGAAGGTGGTAAAATAGAAAAACCAACTTAGAAGACTGAGAAATCAGTAAATCCTACTTGTTCCGACACTTTTCTCTTGATCCAACCACAGGAGTTGTCACAGATCTGAGTTCTCCCAACAGTACAAAAAAGAACACATTCATGGCTCAGGACAACGGCTGGGCTTCCCAAGGTGAGAGCACCCAAAAGATACACTTGCTTACAGTTTTCTCTTATCTCCAGAGACCGACCTACTCCCAGCTCTATAGTCCAGTGGTTATTTCCAACCCCTTGGCTTGCCCACCTGAAAAACAGCAATCTTCCAATTTAAATTGATTGCTTCCTACTTCCTCACTCAAAGCTGGCTCTCCCTCCCCTCCCCTCTCTTCTCTTCTCTCCCTCTGTTTTCTTTTTTTCATATCTAGACCATCTCACCACTGACCTTTCCGTGGCTTCACATTTGGTTGAAATGTATTCTGGTGAGAGCAGATGCGGCCTTGATGGACCACGGGGGACAGTATCTGTCAGGTAAACATAAACGTACTGAGGTTAGGCCCCAAATGATGCAAATCCTTCAGTTTTCAAACAGATCATGAACTGGGAGGTGTGTAGAGAGACTGAACTCAGAATCAGTAAGTCCCCTGCTTTGGTGGGGTAAGTCTGGAATACTAAACTATCAGTTACTCAGCTTCGTGTTGGTGTCTGTGACTTTATAAACTATTCTAAACCAACAGCAAAAAAATAGAATAAAATATTGAAATCCTGTGTGCCACATCCAGTTTGAGGCAATCCCAACATTTAGATAGATTTGCTCCACACGTAGTTGAAGTTCTTTGTGGACTTCTCCTTAATCCCGTCCCCCTTCCTCCCACCCCAGAGACAAGCACTGTCTTGAATTTGCATGCTCACACACTGTGTGTACACATGCATCTCTCACCAATACATGCTATTATTTTGCATGCTTTCAATTTAAATAATTGAAAGCATGCTATATATTATTCTACAATTGCTGTTTTTGAATTTCACATTCGATTTCAGCAACTTAGCTCTTGGTTCATTCATTTAAACTGCTTGTAGTATAATGCGTAATGGAGAGACTACTATACATTATCCATTCCCCAGTTGATGAACACTTAGGTAACTTTGCACCTTGCACTACCATAAACAATGCTTATGGTGCCTTTCCTTTGTAGCATACACAAGCTTCTCCAGTATAGCATTTTTCTTCAAGTGTTTTGTCGGTACTCACTGTAAAAGGTAGTCTTTACGCAGAAACCCAGCACACATATGTGCTGCATTTGTGTAAATATATGTATATAGAGGACCATGGGTTTTCTTGGAATGAAATGGTAGTTGTGATGGCTGAAGTGATATACTGTAACCCAGGGACGCATCTCCATGGACGGACTGAAGAGCACTAGTCTGGGATTCATGCCTAGGTATGGGCTTGTTGAGTCATAGGTTGTGTCCATGATTTTCAAGCTGATGAGTTTGTGAGTTCCTTTTATTAAATCATTTAAATGGATATTTGTATTTGGCTAGCATGCTTTCCAGAAATGGAAATCCTGTTTTGAGCTTTCTGGGCTTCAGGTTGTCACTTGTCATAAGAAGACACGCCCCCACACACAACATACACACACATGCACACACATGTGCACACATGCGCACCCCTTCAGATATTTTTTAACTCTTTCTTGTGCTGTTCTAGGGTATTGAAAAGAGCCTTGAGATCTGCCACAGTGTGTGCGCCCTGGGGGAGAGAGCAGGGACTGGGAATGAGCAGCAGATGTACTAAGCCTGTCACCCCATCTCAGCCCGAGGAGCTCCATGTTAATATTGATCCACTGTATTTCCATGAGATTTAAGTGATAAAAATAATTATAAATACTGGTGAAAGTATTCTTACACTATCAGCTTAGATGTTCTTCAAGGTTCTTTTCAGATGTAAATCTGAATGCAAAAAACCTTTGCCTCTCTGAAGGGAAAGGACTGATGGCTTAGGCTGTAGGACTTCCTGTTTGGGGCCAGGCTGGTTAACCCACCTGGGAGTCAGCCTGTTCTTCCTGCCTCAGAGAAGCTGATTTGATTGCTAGGACACTTTCTGAGTCCTGCAAGGTAATGATTTAGGAACATCTGGATTGAGGCCCTGGCTTTGAGGGCAACCATTTCTCTCCTCTCACTAGGCTTCATCTGCGTGAGTTCACTTTTAAAAGCTGTTTGGTTTTCACTATGATTGTTTATTCTGTGAATAAGGGCCTAATATATATTTTTCTGAAATTCATTGCAGCGCAAGAAACTGTTCCACATGCTCATAATAAAGCTTATTTGCTCTGCAGGGTGCTGAGACAGTTAAACTATTATATTCACAGACATTAGATTTTACTATCATTTTTATAAAGATACTCAGCTCCTCATAGGTTTACTTTGCTTTGCCAAATATAGAAGGAGCATTAAAAAAAGCTGGGTAGTGATTTGGTATTAAAGTGAATTATAGGTGGACATGTGTTAATTAATTCATATACAATCATAGATCTCTCTCCTATTAGCTTAGCTTTCTCTACCTCCCTTGGGCCAGGATTACTGCTTCCTCTCGGATTCTAGTCTTTCCCTTCAATTTGTTCTGCTTGTATTTCATCTTCTTTAATCACTGGTCTCATCACATCGCTCCCATGTTCAGAAACCCTCCGGGGATATTTATTTCCCACTGCATCAAATCTGAACTCAGCGGCCTATTTTCAAGGCTGCTCCTAATCTCGTCTTGCCTTACATCTCCAGCTTCATTTTCCATGCCAGATGTGGTTCTGGTTCCTGTGGTTTGGAGATAATGAAATTTTTGTACATGGAAAAAAAATTAAAATGTCCATCATTTTTCTGAGGCACGGTTTAGCTCGGTTCCCTTAAACAAGAGCACACATCAACAGTTAGTGCTTCCCTCCCCATAGGTCATGTGAAAAAGATGGTGTGATCCCTGAGGAGAGTGGTGGGGAAAAGTGGTCCAGGCAGAACACTCTTTCAGTGTATAGGGAGAGGATCAGGTGCTGAGCAAGGTGACTTTCTGGAGCAGTTTGTGAAAAGTTCTGCCATTCTGAGAAGTCAAGCAGAACTCCGACCACATAGTGGTCTGTGAGTATTAAATATCAAGCCAGGAATGGCTGGTCCAAAACTCTGTAGAAGTCTGTCTGTCAGCATCAGGGAAAACTCAACAGATTACAAAACTCTAAAAAGATGCTGGAGGGTTTGGTAAATGGCATTGAGGAAAAGGCTTATGTGTATTGGAGAAAGCTTTTCATATCTGTGAACATAGTTTATTTTCAAATTTTTTATTTTGATATGTATGCATGCAAATAATTCCATTTACATAGTCTTTTCTATTTCAATAAGTCCTGGTTTCCCCACCTAATACCAGTATGTTTTGGGGAAATTTCTTTACTGATAAAATGGAGGAATTAGTGATGCATAGTGCTTACAATTTTCTGAGGACTAATTAACATGATATATTTAAAGAACATGGAGAAAAAAAATAAAGAACATGGACAGTGAAACATATTACCTGTTGTTTCTACCACCATAATATTTTAAATATGTATAAGCTGCTCTTCCTTTGAGTAGCTGCTAAAATTCTGGTTTCTCTCTGAGTGCCTTCAAATTCAATTCAATCCAGGAAGCAAGAAGTAAGCCCTGAATATGTTCCTGGCAGTGAGAAGACACTGAATACACCACAGATGTAACACTGACCTAACTACTAGGCAGTTAACCTTTTAGTAGAAAAAGCAAACCCGTAAACTGATTCCAGCTATTCACTGCCTGAATGCTCTAATGACCAATCAACAGTCATTATACATGGCCGTGGCAGGCAACAGTGTTGGAGAGCTTACAGGGCAGAGCATAACGGAACCGACCATTTTTGTGCATCTTTTTCAACTTCTTTCATCAGTATTTTAAAGTTTTCATCTTTTACCTCTTTGGATAGATTTCTTCCCAAGGTTTTTTAAAAAAAATGTATACTGTAAATGACATTGTTTTTCTAAATTTCCTTTTTAGGTAATTCTCTACTAGCCTGTAGAAACACTACTGATTCTGGTATGTTGACTTTGAATCTTTACTTTTACTGAATTTGTTTGTTCTAATAGTATAGTAGAGTGTTAGGTGGTTTTTGTACGTAAGGTCATGTCATCTGGAAATAGTGACAATTTGACTTCTTTTCTCTTTAACTTCTTTTCTCTTATTTTTTCTTTCTCTTGCCTAATTGCTCTGCTTAATGCTTCCTGTATTACACTGCCTAGGAATGTTGAAAGTGGACATGTTTGTTCTGATCTACATTTCCAGGAGAAAGCATTCAGCTTCTCCCCTTCAGTGTGACATTTGCTGTGGAACATGTTCTATGGAGCCTTTATGATGTTCAGATACATTACTTCCATAACTAATTTGTTCAGCATGTTTGTGAAGGGGTGTTGGATTTATCAAGGGCTTTTCCTGTATCTAATGAGATGCTTAGATGGTCTTTATCTTTTATAATATTGATGAATGTGACATATCACATTTATTGATTTGTGTATGTTGAACCATTCTTATATTCTTAAATGAACTCCACTGGATCATGATGAAATATCTTTTTAATTTGCTGTTGGACTCGGTATTTTGTTGAAGATGTTTACAACTGTGTTTATCAGGGATATTGGCCTATAGCTTTCTCTCTCTCCGTGTCTCTCTCTTTCTCTCTCTTTCTCTCTCTCTCTCTCTCTCACTCTCATTATGGCCTTGTCTGATTTTGGTATCAGAATAATGCTAGCCTCATAGAATGAGTTTGAAAGAATATCTTCGTTTTCAATTTTTTGGAATAATTGAAGAGAATTGGTATTAGTTCTCTTTGAGATGATGGTAAAATTAGCAAAGAAGCCATTATGTTTTAGCTTTTCTTTGGTGGGAGACTCTCAGTATCATTTCTGATTGTCTGTTCATGTTTTCTACCTCTTCGTGATTAACTTAGTAAGGTACATATGTCCAGGAATTTGTCTAGTTCTTCTAAGACATCTGTTGGCATATAATTGTTCATAAGAGTCTGTAGTACTTCTCTGTATTTTGTGTATCAATTGTATTGTCTCCATTTTTCTACTTGAACTCATTACATCTGAGTCCTCTTTCTCTCTCTCATAGTCTAGCTATGGGGTTATCAGTCTTGCTTATGATTTTTAAAAAATAACTGTTTTATTGATTTTTGAGTCTCTAATTTTTTCTTTTCTAGTCTTTATGATATCTTTCTTTCTATGAGTTTTATTTTATTTTATTTTATTTTAGAAACATAAAAGTACAAAAACATATTGACAAACAGACACCCATTATCATAGAAAATAGTACAATCACAACTAATCTATAGACAAGGTGATATGGTCTCAACAGTTGTTGTTACTTTATCCATTGATATCTTCGAGTTGTAGATGTATGGACCCATATACAGACATGCAAATTTAGTCAGACAGTTGATC
>PVLD010012173.1:0-61672 GCA_004027595.1 Dinomys branickii | reverse complement strand
TAGGTAAAAATCTTGAAGACATAGGAGTAGGCAGAGAGTTCATGAACAAAAATGAAGCTGCAAGGGAAACACTTCAAAGAATCAATAATTGGGACCTCATCCTACTGAAAAGTTTTTGTACATCTAAAGAAATCACCAGCAAAGTACAAAGAAAACCCACAAATTGGGAAAAAATCCTAGCTGGCTGTCCCTCAGACAAAGGTCTTCTATCTAGAACTTACAAAGAATGAAAAAACATGTACCTGTCCAAATTCAAAGAAGCAATCCAGAAATGGGCATCTGAGATGAATACACAATTCTCAGACAAAGAAATACAAATGGCAAATAAATATATGAGAAAATGTTCCACATCCTTAGTCATCCGAGAAATGCAAAAAAAAAAACAACATGGAGATTTCATCTCACCCCAGTAAGACTGGCCAGTATGAAAAAGTCATCCAATAACAAATGCTGGCGAGTCTGTGGAGAAATAGGGACTCTATTATACTGTTGGTGGGAATGCAGACTGGTGCAACCACTGTGGAGAGCCGTTTGGAGATTTCTCAGCAAACTAGGTCTAGAGGTTCCATTCAAACCAGCTATTCCTCTTCTGAGTATTTTCCCAGAAGATCTGGAAACATCATATCACTCTGGCATATGTGCACCCATGTTTATAGCAGCACAATTTGTAATAGCTAAAATGTGGAAGCAACCCAAGTGCCCATCCACAGAAGACTGGATTAAAAAATTGTGGCATTTCTATACAATGGAATATTATTCAGCTATAAAGAAAGACAGTTTTGGGGACTTTGTAGGGAAGTGGTCAAAACTGGAGTGCATACTCATAAGTGAAATAAATCAGCGATACATGTGCAGGCAACGTATTGTATCACTGGTGTGAGAACCCGAGCGTGGGAATATAAACTAAGAGTCATGAAGGAAATCTGTTCTAAGACAAAGAACAGAGGGGACGAGGGAAAGGAGAAAAGAAAGAGACAAAAATGTATGTTTGTATATATGAATATACATATATGCAGGAGGGCTAACATGGTTCTACTATTGTATTATATCACTTAATGCTAAGGAATAATCGATGACGGGTTATTTGATCAATCTTGTATGTCTGTATGTGTTATCCTGAACACACACTTTGAAGATATCAATATGCAAAGCAGCAACTATTGGTGGTTTTTTGTTGTTGTTGTTGTTTTTGTTTGCCTGTTTTGTTTTTTGTCTTTGGATTTTTGGTTTTTGTGTTTTTTCTGTTGTTGAGAAGATTGTCTGACTAAATTTGCATGTGTGTATATGGGTTCATATATTTACACTTCAAAGATATCAAAGGATAAAGCAATAATCACTGTTGAGACCATGTCACCTTGTATGTAGATTAGTTGTGACTGTACTAATTTTTATGCTAATTGGTGTCTGTTTGTTAGTATGTTTTTGTACTTTTATTTTTTTAAAATAAAAAAGAATAAAATAAAATTTATATTCAGCTTGATGTTCCATCTGAAGGTGATTTCTGTATATAAGGTAAAGTAAAGGCCAAAATTCATTGTTTTTACATGGATATCCAATTGTTCAGTATGTTGAAAAAATAATCCTTTTCCTCCTTGAATTCCTCCTAGATTTCCTGGTCAACAAACACATCTCTGCATATGTATGCGTGCTTATGTCTCCATCATTTATTGTGGTCCCTTTATTTACGTTTATACTTATGTAACCTCCACAGTATTCTATTGTAATTTTATGTGGAACATGTTGAAGGGTTTTGCATGTTGTGGTGATGACATTAGAATGTCATCTTGAGAGTATATGTAATCTACTACCTCAACATCAATTCGATCATGGACATCGTTACTGGCCACTGAGGGTGGACTAGTTCTGCTAGTGGGATTTAGTGTCTTAATACTGATTGTGTAGGCCATATTCCTTTTACTGCAGCCATATTCCCAGTGGATTTTTAAAAATTGGCGTGTAGAATTCATATTAAAATGTCTCTCAATATCTAAATGAGTTTTCATTGTTGTGAATACATTGACTTTATAACTATATCCTTCAACAGCAGCCTCCAGAAAGATAGTTATATAAGGCATGATTTTTGTGTCTGAGTCTTTTATAAATATGAATGCTCTTAACAGGGACAACCTCATTCCAAACCCCCTGCACATAATTTCTTTGGGTTTGCCTGAAGTGGATTGCTGAAATTAGATTTTGAGGCCAATCATTTTCTAGGACACCTAGTTAACAAAATCCCTTTTAATACATGGCCTCTTCCTTAAATTTTCTCAAATTAATACAGTTGCCAATTTATGTTTATTTTTCTCTCCCTTTTACTTCCTGACATTCACGTTTTCTTTCCAGAATCTTTAAGACCTAGCCTGGAGGAGATGAGGCACCTGTGTGTAGCCCTCATACCACATCAAATTCACCTGTAGACCAATAAAAAGTAAATGGAGAAAAATGATGCTCATGTATTAACTGTTTACTAATTTCTGCTTATCATCATTAGCCTGGTTTCTTCATTTTCATTAAGCTCATCCTGATTTCATTAAGATTCTGATTATTTGCTGACTGATCTGCCCTATAATTTATATGACAATGTCTTTCTGTGACTCTGTGGTTGGTTCGAATGGTTTATATACTTTAAATTGATTGTCATCCTACTATTATGAGCATCGTCTGTGGAGTCAGGAAGCCTGAGTTGTTCTCGTTTTGCTTCTAATTGTGTGACCTTGCATACACATCTTTCTGGGGTTCGTTCACCTTATTTGTTAGATGATATGGTTGGCTTAGATGATTCTTGAGATGTTTCTAGTTTAAATATTTTAGGATTAAAAATGGATTAAATTTCTTCGTTGGAAATTCCAGTCTTGAGATGGCGCCTGTTAGAAGATTATATGTGGTTCTTTGGTTTCTGTAGTAAATTTGCTATGCATGGGTGCATCATACAGATGATGTCAAATAGATTGTTGTAAAGAGTAGAAGGTCAGTAAATTTATAGCAGCCAATTGCATGAGTTGCAAATAATGCATGTATTGTGTCAGTAAAGGAGAAAGAAGTTCATATAGTTGTATTAAATCACTGCCACTATGTTTATTGCCTACCTAGAGTAAAACAAAAACTGTTTTGTTACCTTACTATTTCTTAGATAAAAATAGTTTGCAGTATGCGCTCTGCAACTACAGAAAAAGAAATTATTTCTCAATTTCTGATGTTCTTCAATAATAAGAAATCATCCCCTTGGAGCCAATAATTCTCACATCCACTAGAAATATTAACTTTATATCTTAGGACTTTTTTGGAGTAAGTCTTACATAGGCTGGGTTACTGACCAGTCACTGATACTGCTAATTTAGCAATACGAGTGCAAGAATTGTCTTTCATAGAGAAAAAAGTGATTGCAGTTTCCCACCTTCTTGCTTTAGGTAATAAGCCTTCAAATGAAACGTTTCCATGAGCCTTCTGGGAATTTGAATTCTTTTTATGGAACATTACAACCAAGAATAATTCAAACTCTGCTTCTTGGTAAGGTTGACTCCTATTTTAATCACTCATATGACCTCTTGACTCTTCGTCTGTATGAGTTATTTTCTATATTCTATGTTAATAAAATATGAAACACTTTAGTAGTCAGGATTCACTTTCACAGTTACCACCCATTTATCCCCAGAAAGTTGTAGGCATCATTCTATACACTTGACAACAGTCATCTTCATTAAACCTATATAATAATTATATGAATTTTGACTTTTAAGAAGAATGATAAGATGATGAGTGGGGTTAAGTAGTTTGGCTGTGGGACTCAGAGTTGGAACTGAATCGCAGCTCTGTGACCAAAAAGCCTTTCCTTTGCACTGAGTCTTAGGAATGGTGAAAAACAGAGCACCATCACTATTTGAATATGAAAGTTGTCCATTGTGCATATGGGCTCAGGTTTGTTATAGATTAAGTAATGAGGCATGCTTCATCTATCACATTTAAAAACTCTATCATTCCTAATCATTTGCATTTTCCCCATCAATATTACATTCTTTAGAGTTATGTACAGTGTGCTTTTACTTTTTTCTATTAAGCCCATCTCCTGCAAACAATGTTGCAGACATTCTTCCTCATGGTAGGATGTGGTATTTAAACAGTTTATTTTACTCTCATATTTGGACTCTTTCATTAAAACTTTACCTTCTGACCCACGGTCAGAGTTACAGAATCATAAAATAAAAGGACATTTCTGAAATGAAGGATAGTTTAACTTCAAAAAAGAGGAACATAAGTCCCCAAAATGTTGAATATTGCTCATATTTATGCAACAGGAAACGTTTTTCAGTTGCTTAAATTGTTAAGAGTGAAAAGGAGATTCTTATAATTAAAGTTACATTTATTCAATAATATATAATTAAGTATTAGATTCACTTAGTGTTTTATGAAGGTAAAATAAAAGTTGAAATGTTGCTGTCATACTAAATACTATGTGTAAAGGGATACTGTTCTTCAACATTGTGGAAGGTTAAATTCTGGGGTCAAGTTCACTTTGTATGCATATGGAACCGTGAATATACTGTCAAGCTTTTTACAGCTGAGTAGAAAGAGATTAAAGAGGGTGACCATGGGTTTCATCTGACTGGACCCTGCACTTCTGATAATGGTTGATAAGATAATTCAGTGCAACTCTATGGCTTAGAATTGTTAGAAAAACTAAAATATCTGCTTGAAAGCATGCGCAAACCTAACCAGGCGATAACAAATTATGGGATCAATCTCTAGAAGGAGTCAGAATTCTAAGCTTACCGCTTGGATCAGTTTTCCTTTTAAGAATTATCTGCTGATTATGAAAGAAGCAGAAGATAGAGTTGAAAAGTGCAGCCGTCCTTTTTTCCAGGTTTGTGGGACTAAAGGGACAAAGCTAGAATCAGAGAAGTAGAATATATATTGATATCTAGAATATATAAAGAACTACAAATCAATGAGCTAAACACAGACAATGAAATAGATGTTGGGAGACTTCAGAAAAGATGTCCAAAATGAGTACCATTACATAGCCACTCGGTAGAATCAAGAAGCCTGAGAATAACGGGTATTGGTGATGATGTGGAGAGAATGTAACTCCAATATGGCCAGTTGAACTGTAAATTGATACGGAACACTTCGGAACATAGTTTGGCATTATCTTTCAAAGATTACACACTTTTGGCAGAAATGTATGTACTTGTGTACCAAGAGACATGCACAAGAATATTGATACTAATGTTATTTATTACTCCAAATACTTCAGCTACTCATTCCTGTCCTTCTAGGATTCCAATTATGCAAATCTTGTACCTTTCAATGTTGCTAAATAGTTCCTGGATATTGTGTTGTTGCTTTTTAAAAATTTGCATAATCTTTTATTATTAAAAATGAAATTGCACCTGTGTTTCAAGTCATATTTTCTGTAAAGCTAGCTTTTAAACTATCTCTAGAGATGCCATCCCATCTATCACCTGACCTCCCTGCCAGTGACAGCATGCCTCTGCTGCAACCAGAGTCCCTTCAAAGGACAAAAGCAGATGCAATCACATGGCAGTAGCACAATGTGCTCTCAGCCTTCCTGCCAGAACCATGGCACCTGGAAAAGCCTTTTGTCATATCATGAAGTTTGCTGACTCACTGGACCACTCCAGTGATTAATGAACCCGTCTAGGTCATCCTTCATTTCTGTTACAGTATTTTTTAATTTTAGTGCTTCCTGTCAATTTTAGAGTTTCTGTACCTCTGTGTACATTTTTTTACATTATCCATTTATTCTTTTAAATTAGTTTTATGGAGATATAATTCACATATCACAAAATTTGCCCTTTTAACTATAAAATTCAGTGGGTTTTAGTATATTCACAATGTTTTCCAATCATCATCCCAAACCACTGTAGATCATTTTCATGATTCCACCCTCCCCTGCAAAACCACATATCATCACCTACATCCAGTCCCTGGCAATCATTAATATGCTTTCTGTCTTTATGGGTTTGCTATTCTGTTTATTTCATAAAAGTGGATTCATGCAATTGGTCTTTTGTGTCTGGCTTCTTTGACTTAGGGTAATGTTTTTGTAATTCATTCACGTTATAGTAGCAAGTACTTGATTTCCATTTATGATTGCATAACTCTATTTTCTCCCTCCATGGACCTGATAGTTCATAATCTTGCTATGTGGATAACTCTAAAGGCCCATGAGCATCCCCAGTTGTACTTTCTGATGCTGAATTCATTTCTCTGCCTTCTGAATATTTCACTACTCCAGAGTATCAGCATCTCTTCATTTGTGCCTTTTCTTTCACCTTCTCTCAGGGCCTTTATTTTTTGTAACTTCTGGCTTCTACTCACCTATGATTTCTTGGGTCACAACTGTTGCTAATTACCCAGATGATTGCCCCAGTTCCTGCCCTACCTGCTTGGTATTCTGTCTTCTGTCTTCTGTATTCTATTTGGTGTTCTCTATTCTGAGTCCCTGGGAAGGCTGGGTCAGATTCAGTGGTCAGGCACCAGTATGGAGCAATAATGTGTGGCAAACTTCTCCTGCCTCATGAACTGCAGAGGCTGTTGGCTTTCTTCACTTCCACCATACCGAGAAAGGAACTTGGGTAAGGCACTTGGCTTCCGGGGTCCTGAGTCCATAGTAATTTATGATCATGAGTGGACACTGTGGCCCTCATAGAATATGATACATTGTCCAATATTGGGAAAAATGTTTAACTGAGAAGAGGTCAATATTGTCAAATACTAGAAAAGTTGTAGAAAGAATTACAAATCTGTGTTTAGACAGGAAATGATAGGCTAATCTGTCAAGAGTTCAGCAGGATTTCAGAAGTCCTAGTTTTCTCAGAAAAAAAGAAGTTTGCTCTGACTTCAGGGAAACCCCGCATCCTTTTTTGAGAGGTAGTAGAGAGTTTCTGAAATGACAAGGAAGCTGGAAGACAATACTCAGATATCAGCACTTTTGGCCTTACCAAGCACCGTCAATCACAGCCAATAGCTTTGACTAGAATGTTTTCAGCAAATGCAGTAGCAGCAGTACACCTGGTAGATTAAGAAGAAACTCCCTTGTATGCTAGTTGTATAGACGTTACTTTTGTATGAACCAGAGCAATCATTAGGATTTCATGAACAAAGACCTCATGATACTTGATTTACACAGATAATTTCTAAACTATAGTGATGGCACTCCTGAAGAAACATCTGGGAGCATTTTCTGTGTCTGTATCTGGAATTTCTGGGAAAGAGATAATATGAGTTATAATCAACTGAAAGGGAATCCTTTTAAGAAAATGAAAATATTCTGAGCCAAGAAGTATGTGTGTTCTGACTCAGAAGAAAAAAGATTTTCTTCTGCCATGTGTGGTGGCACATATCTATAATTCAAGCACTCTGGAGGTTGAGGCAGGGGGATCACTGAGAGTTCAAGGCCAGCCTGGGCTACGTAGTGAGTTTAAGACCAACCTGACCTACACAGCAAGACCCTGTCACCCTGTCTCAAAAACAAAACAAAACCACCAAAGGAACAAAACAAAACAAAAAGATTGTCTTCTGTGGATAACAGAAGGAATAGCCATTGAACAAACTCCTTGAAAGGGCTATAAAATAAGTGTGACAGGCAGAACTTCCTGGAAACTTTCAAGTTTAACCCTCCCTAATCCCTGGGCCTGGAGTATCTGATGAAATGTCACTTCCTCGATGGGGTTAGGTTCTGTGGTGTATCATTTTGCTGAGGCTGCCATGACAAGGAATCAAAAACTAGATGACTTCAAACAACAGAAATTTATTGCTTCACTGTTCTGAAGGCCAGACATCTGAACTCAAGATGTCAGCAAATTCATATTCTGAGAATCCAATTAGAATCCTTCCTGGCCTCTCCTAACTTCTGGTGGTGATGGGAAATCCTTGACATTCCTTGGCTCTCTGCTGCATCAGCCTGGTTTCTGTCTCCACCTTCCCATGTTCTTTTCGGGTGTCTTCACAGCGTCTTTTCTCCCAGTGTGTTCACATTTCCCTTTTCTATAAGAACATCCATCATAGTGCCTATTTATATTCGTCTTTAAAGACCTGATTTCCAAATATGGTCACAGATTGTGAAATATTAGGGATTAAGACTTGCATTTACCTTTTATTTTGTTTTGAGGGGTACATTCAGCACATATCATTTTAATCTATTTGATCTTTAAAAGGGAAGATTCTTCAGCTGAACTTAATATAATTATTCGCTTGAGCCTTAACAGGCATAGAAACGTTCTCTGGCTGGCGGCAAAAGAGAGAGTCAGAGAAATACAAAGCATTAGTAAGATCTGATGTGCCCTTACTGATTTGACAATGGAGAAAGCCGTGAGTGAAAGAATGTGGGCAGCCTTTAGGGCCATGGGTGAACTCTGGTTGGCAGCCAGCAAGGAAAGGGACTTCAGATTTACAGCTGCAAGAAAAGCAGGACTGCCAACAACCTGAGTAATTCTGAAAGTGAATTCTTCCTCCAAACCTTAAGACAAGAGCTCAGCCCCATCAACATGGTGATTTCGGCCAATGCAGAGAGCTTAGCTGAGTCCTCTTAGACTTTTGACTATGATATAGTATGTGGACATTTTATGAAGTCATTAAGTTTGTGGTAGCACAACAGTATAAAATGAATATAGAGAGGTATAGAGTGGTGTAAATTCCTCTCTAGAGTTGATGCTAAAGATTCAGAACTATTCTTAACTGACATTAGAATCCTCTGCCTTCCAAGAGCTGCTGACACAGAGTTTGGGACAGATTTTGACTAACAGTGGAAAGAGATTCTGGCAGCTGCCAAGAGCTAAGGGACAATTCACGAATTTGCTGTGCTATTAATGGGCACCTGAAGCCACCCTTGAGCCTAGCTCACGGCCGCTGCGTGATAGCACCAAAATAAACATATCGACAGAAGCTGTCACTAGTAGCAATGGCTGCAAGTTGAAGAGACCTTTTTAATTAGAAACATCTATCCTTTTTATTTTACTACTCCTAGAAATAGAGGAGTGCTATAGAGTAGGTAAGTGTAGGTCCCAGCCATGAAGCTGGAGTTGAAGGCAAAATTCAGCAGTGTAGAAGCCTGAGTTCTGAGTAGGGCAAAGAAGAAGCCTTATTACAAGATCTCCATACACACAGGAGAGTCCAAGCCTGTAGTTATGGAGCAAAGAGTTCCTCAAGAGTCACTTGGGATACACTGGATATATTGATGGCTCAGCTATGGTAAGTAAAAGTGGGCTAAAACTCCTTACATGGCTGAACTTTCTTAGCACTTGCAGGACTACAGCAGCTTGAAAATGTTTAAGCATCTCCCTTGGGCAAGATTCTCAGCTTGGAACTAATATGGTTAGAAACCAGAATTCCTGTATCAGTGCAGAATCCCTGAATTACATCTGATAGTCATATTCTTAGCGATTTAGATCATTAAGATGGGTATGAAAAAGGAATACACATTTGCCTATTTCCTTGGATCCTTCATTTACTTTTCCAGTCATTTTTTTGGAATTTGGTATGTTTTTAATCATTTTTTTTACTTGTATTAGAAAATGTATTTACTTTAATTAGAAAATTAAAAAATTAAAAAAATCTAGAGTTACTATTTACAGAAGAAGTAAAGATTATACATTGTATTGTGAAATAGAATTTGACTTTTTTATACACAGTTTAAAATTATGTTTCTATAACTCATAGAGTAAATGCGATGTGACAGAAATGACTTGTTATGGGTAGCTTGATTTCAACTTCTGTAATTCTTTTCCTTTGGTGGAGGTTATAGATTCCTTCAGCGCATTGAACCTGGGCATAGTCTGACCAAGTCCAATTTAGACTTAAGGGCCACTGGCTGAATATCAAATCACTGTTGTTACTGGGTTGTCTCTGACATTAGCTGCAAGCATCTGCTCCTACTCCACCCAAGCAGGCAGGTTTAATCCCTGAGCTGGCCTCACCCAGCTACAACCACCCAACCCCTGCCTGCTCTGTGTTCCCCCTAGAGTCTTCCTGGTCAGGCTGTGGTGGCCGACCTTTGCTCTGACTCTCCTTATCCTTTAGCTTCTGTAGATCATCAACTATTAACCTGCTATCTTATCTAGATACTTATGTTTTTACCCGAGCTCACTGATATTTTAGAGCTATCAGAGATCTCAGAAAGCATATAACCTAGTCTTGCTATTTTCAGAATATGAAACTGCCCTGGGAAAATTAAATAGTAGTCTGAATTCCTAGTCAGAAAAAGCCAAAGCAACAATTATATCAAATTAAACTTCTTGTCTTCGGTTATTCTTGTTCTGTGGTGCCACAATTATTTTGTATTCTTGCTAGAGTTTCAGTCCAGGGTGAAGGATTCTGTTTCCTGTGAGGATACTCTATCCATAGAAGGTAACATCTGATGATACCATTAATGAGAAAGCCCACCAGTAGGGATCCCAGTCAGTCAAGGTTATAATTATTACGGCTACCTTCCTCTGTACATGGGGATTGACGTAAGTGATTGTTACAATTACTAACTTAGATATTGCTAAAGTTTAGCTTCCCTCTAGGTAAAATGGGAACCAAACTGTAGTAAAATTTCATGTAGAAAATGAGTTTTACAGAAGAATAGCATTGACCAAAATATATTTCTTTGAATATAGCCGGGTCACCTAAAATGTTACATATCGTTTCATCATTTTTGAAATTGAGAACAGAGGCATAGTTGTACTGGAAATGCTAATTCATATAAATATGAGGGATTAGATAATAGTTTTTAAATATTTATACATTGAGATAGTTATGTAAGACATTTTGACCCTACATTTATTGATGAATATATTGCAAAACACTGTAAATGTAAAATGTTTTCTAATGTCAGTAATACAAAACATATTGTTCTTTGCTATAATCTAATGATAGACATTAGTAAGTTTAGCCAAAAGCCTAATTTATTATGCTTCAGACTGCTGGTGTTCATTGATTAGAAAGTTATGTCCTGATTATCATCTTTTAAGATAGAAATGCAGTTAGATTGCTATGCATACTTATTTAAAGGAATTTGAGTTACCTGTGCATGAAGTAAATTATTTTCTGGTAAATCATAAGTGTCTGTTCTGCATCGAAGAACAGAATTTCAATCAAAAGTCCCTGTTTTCCTCTGAACTAAAAATGACTACTATTGTATCACAGCTTTCCATCAGAAATATACCAAATATACCAAGTAGTTGTTCAATATACTTCACAGAATTTGACAACATACATTTAAATGTTATTTACAGTATTTGTAAGGTATCTACTGACTCACAAAATGAAACATCACAAAACAAAAGGCTAAAAGAAAGTTTTAATGAGTAATAACCAAAAACTAACACATGGACAACCCTGCTATTCGGTAGAGAGTAGAATATGATTTGTGGATTGTCTTTTAAGGTGCTTGGTATGTATAGTGCAGCTAGGAGTCACAGCCCTACAGGGCCTGGAAGAGACTGTTAGAGATATGTCTAACTATCAGGAGGGATAGCTGACCCTCCAACACCCAACAATAGCAACAACAGGAAGAACAAAATTTTATCCAATGATAAGTTTGTCAGTGATGCTGGGCAGGAGGTTTCTTTGTACTGATGTTCAATCTAACCTAAACACATGCTGTTTTTAAAATTTCCTGAAATTAGCTTAATCAGCTGTGTTATACTATAGTATAGCATACTGTTATACTATATAACATACCCATAGTATAATTATACTGTGTTATACTTAATCAGCTAACATATACTATCTAAAATTTAAGTAACTGACTAACTCAAAATGGTCGAAGTTTGATGTGACAAAGCACATAAAAAATAAGTCGGTCCATTCCAGTGTGTTTGCATTTGATTTGAAAATTTCTGGAGGATACATAAACAAAGAATAAAGCGTTTGTGGGAAATGGGAGTAAATGACACAAGAGAGGGATGGGAGTGAGATATTTCTCAACATACTTTTCATAAATTTTGAATTTTGAATCATATGAATATGTTACCTACTCAAAGATAAAACAAAAACAGTTTTTAAAAATTGCTTGTTAAAAAATGCACGATATATTTGGGGAAGAGTAACTGTGGAATCACGCCATCCTCAGCAGCTCATTCCCAGGGTCCTCCTCTCCTCCTTCTTCACAGTTCTCCGGGCTTGGCAGAGGATGTGAGCAGAGATCCTATGACCCAACAGAGCCCCTTCTCTTATCAGCTACGTCATTTTAAAGTCAGCTCATCAATAGAATTAAACTTTCTGCAGCGAGCCCCAGCGGTCTTTCAGAAGCTAGATTTTCCTTTCAGGTCTTTGTCCAGTACGCACAGCTGTGTTTAGATTTGCTCTCCACACCCTGCTCCTCCAAGCCAGGGAAGCAGCGAGGCAGCATTTCCTTGGGGTCTTGCTGGGTTTGGTATTTGCTGCACAAGGGCAGTGAAACTAACCTGAAGCACTGGAAAATAGTCTATAACTGCACATCAGGAGCCTTTAAGAATGCAAATTTCTTCCTAAGGAGGACAGACATTTTAGTTTCCTTTTTTTAGGCTAGTAATTAGGTTGTCTATATGAGAAATTTCTCATTTAATTTATAAATTTAGCTGTTATAAAATGTCAAGTTACCAATTAAATTCTGCTCTTCTAGATGGAAAGAGAAATCTCTGAAAGTGATCTAGCTGAAGGATGTCGTATGCTCGAACCCGTTCCTAGCGGTCCTGCCAGGTCTCGTTTTCATTCTCCCTTGGCAGAAGGATTGCTAGGATTTTCCCCTCATGCTGTATTCCTACTTCAGCCTTCTCATCCTTAACTTCTTTCCAGGGAGGTGAATGTTCACTTCTGCTTCTCATGCTTGACCTCCTTTTTTTTTCCACTCTGATTGCATTTATGGACAGTTTCCTACTGCTTACTGCATTGCTGATACCTAATTATTCCATGTTTATTAGTTTTGCTTCCTAAGTTAAACTTATGCCCTCAAAAACAGGAACCTGAGTCTTACATAATTTTTATTTCTCTTACATCACTGGGTCTCAAACAGCATATGCATTTGCTACTTAATTTATTTAAGTCCTCAAAATTGGACAAACATTTTTAGAAACCTCACAATGTCCTCTAAGGAGGGAGCCCAGGGAGGCACTAAGATTCTTTGATGGCATGGCAAGTGGAGCATGATGTCGAAAAATTGGCCAACTACAACATTATAGCATCTAGTACACCTGTGGACATGTACTGGAATGAGATGGTGGATTGGTAGCTTGCTTGCAAAAATACTGGTAGCTTTGCTTTACAAATTTAACTTATTAATTGAATAGAATAATAACAAAAATTCTTTTGCTGTTATCTTAGTTTCTCTTGCTTTAAAATGGAAAGAAGAAACAAAACCTTCCAGACGTCTTTCTTGAAAGTCTTTATAGAGCAGGCCAAACTATCCTATGATGCTAAATAAAATAATTGGTAGCAGGTGGCCAGTTAATCACTACCAGCTGTAATAATAAGACAATGAGAACTTTCATGGCCAAGGTTAGGGTCTGACCATACTTCTGATGTGAATGGAAGCTTTGTAAGGCTGTGGAACAGGAATATGATAGGATACTCTGTCAGCAGAGTGATACCAAATACTGGGAAAGCTAAAACTAAGGTAATTTTTTAAGTTAAAAACTTACCTTACATTTCTTTATAATAAATCTTTATTTCCCACTTTTTATTCATGATAAAAAATGAATAAAAAAGGTTTAAAGATTTAAAAAAACATTTTCTTTACTAATTATGAGATGATGTACAGAGTTCATGCAGGATTATTTGGAGAAGTAAAACTTGTTCCTACTTAGTGGCCTGTATTGTTTAGTTATTCTGCAATGTTCCTTTGGAAAGAGCAAATTTAAATTTAACATAACATTACATCTTAAAGTCATATTAGACAATGAAACCAATGATTACATTTGGTTGATAATTGATATACTGAATTCTATAACCACAGAGCTGAAAGAAATAAAAAAAATGCACCTTATTCACATCAGAAAGGTAGAGGTTTACTGTACCCTTTAAAATAGGGTAGAATGGGCTGGGGATATAGCTCCGTGGAATAAGCGCCTGCCTAGCAAGTGCAGGGTCCTGAGTTTGTTCCCCAGTACCGCAAAATAAATAAATAAATAAATAAAATAGGGTAGAATATTGAAAAAGGAACAGTTAATGCTTAATTTTTTTTCTTAATATTTTGACCAATTTTGCATGCTTATGTCTGGTAATCTGAAGAACTACTTTTAAGATAACCATATACAATATTGATTTCTTATCATCTTGTTTTGAGATTGTGTATCATTTTTAATGGTTTTAAAATTTTTATTCTCTTCAAAATAAAAATAAAAAAATAATAAAATAGGATGCAAGTAACCAAAAGCACTTTGGTGAAGTTTTCCTATATTTGATCAGAACTGTGGCTTCTCTATTACTAGTATGTATGTTTTCACTATCTATGAAATTGATATGCCTGTATTTTCCTACAAATGATAGTACACTATTTCTTCCCTTCAATCTATTAAAACTCCTTTTCCAGATATTTATATATTGTACCATACATGTACTGCCCTTCGGTCCCATGAAATGGCTCCTGAAAGCCTCGTGCCAACTCTTCAAAGGAGGCATAGTCCTTATCTTCACTTCACAGACTGCGCTGAGGCAGAGGGAATCGTTAACCTTCCCAAGGTGACAGAGCCAACAAGGGTGTGTCAGGCTGCAAAGCGCGGCTGTCCCTCTCCGCAGTTAATCAGGCTGCCTCCCAGTCAAGGTTTCCTTGATCTATTCATTGCCGTGTCTAATGATTTTCTGTTGCTTAGTGTGTTGATTTTCCTCCTCTTTTAGTCCTCTCTGTTTCTGTGACTGTGAAATCGCCTGGTTCTCTTCTTTATCAGGTTTCTCTTTTTCTGTGGATTTTATTATGGTGTTTACACCTTTTGTTCCCAATTTTGGGACATTTACCAAGGCTCTGTTCCCATTCTCCTTATTTATTTTCCTTTTCTACTATCATTCTTTGGCAAACATCTTTCTGTATTACCGCTTTATTTAATGATTCTCATATATTTATTGCAATCTCCAACCTCTCCCTGGATTCTTCGTCACATCAGTGTGTTCTAAAATGTCTCACAGGTACCTTAGAGAAAACAAGCATCCAAATTCATTGCCCCATTATGCCTCCCCTCCCCAATTTTCCCACAGTTTGTGTCTGCATCCCAATTTATTTAAGAGTATCATCTTCCTTCCTCCTCCTGACCAAGGCATTGTTAGAAATATCCTCAAAAAGTCCTCCTTGTACTTTGCGGATATTGTCAGCCATAAGAAATTCCATGCAGTTTGAAAAAGTGTGTAGATATGAAAGTTTGGGGCACATTAGGGCATTCTCAGTAGCCTAGAGGGTTAAAGGGAAAAAGGAAGAATCAAGAGAAGAAGTGATGGGAAGCTGACTGAGTACAGTTTGTTGACCTCCAAAGGAAAGTGTCCTATGAGACCAAAATGTCATTGAGCTTTAGTTCTTTCCTAGGCATCTTCCTCATGGTAGCCTGACTTGATAAATACATTTTCATGAGAAAGTCTCTTCAATCCTTTATCCTACAGCTGCAGGATCTCAGCGTTACCAATGCTTTTAGAGACCAACAAACTCTCAGAGGTGAATTGACACCAATCAAAATATCATCGGTCAGTTTTGGAAGTAGAAGTAGAAATTAAGGCAGAAAGTGCAGACATTCCTTCCCAAAATGCATGCCTTCTATTTGGAACATTAATCTGAGTACCAAGCCACTTGGGAAGCCAGTCCAGTCTTCAATGTGCTTTGTAAGTCTGGACAGGTAGTAAGGGTAGGAAATAACCTAGAAGTGGGAATGGGGTAATTGCTCAGCCCCTGGCCCCAGAGCTGATGAGTTATATCCTCCAGAAGTCTTATGGACAGCACCCTCCTCTCCTTCACCACTACGTAAACACACCTTCCAGGGGTTGTTTTTGTGATTTTTGTTCTGAATCTTCACTCTGGCCATCTATTTTCATGCACACATACTTAGGGAGGTTAATCTCCCTGATAAGATAGAGGAAAGACAATTCCCTAGGGTATGGGAAACCATGTCCTTTCCTTTTGTTGTAAGATCAAGCCTTTCCTCAAGGTAAGGAAGTAAGATTTAGACAAATAAGTGAGGTTTTATTGAGTCAGAATAGATAGTACTTTATCCTGAAGAGAAAACCTGTATTCTTCAATTAAGGTCATTCTCTAGCATTGGTAGGTATCTTAGTTACTTTTCTCTTATTGCTGAGAAAAAATACCTAACGCCACAAATTAAGGAGGAAAGGTTTACTTAGCTCAGTTTTTGGAGGTTTCAGTCCATACTTGGCTGGCTATAAGGCAGGGTGGCACAGAGCAGAGGGCAATAGTTTATGGTGGCAGAACACAGGAAAAGAAGCAAGAGCAAAAGAGGAGGAGTGACAGAGAGCAGCCTCTTTCCCTCCCTTATGCTGTGTGGAAGCTACTCACCCCAGGGTGGGTATAGCACTCACACCCATAATCCCAGCACTGGACCATGGATGGATCATAAATTCTAGAAGCCCACACCCATGACTGTGTGCGGCTTTAGGGGGACATCCAGACACAAACCATAACGGTAGGGTACCCTGGCACACTCCGTGGACTTTGCTGGGGTCAGCTTTAACAGAGGGCAGGCTGAAGGAAGATGTTATGTGTCAGGAGGTGGGTAAGGAGAAAGAATCTCAGGGGATGCTCTGCTGTCTGTTTTCTTTTTTTCACTAAATAGGAGGACAAAAACGAAGAAGCTGTCCACAAAGGGAGAGATATTCTCCCCCTGACTTGACTGAGACAAAGGAGGGGGGAGGGGTCAGGGGACTGCTTCTACAAAATGACTTCGATACTAGGCAATTTGAAAGCTTCTTTGGATTTTCCACTTCAAGATGGTTGACTTTCGTTTTGATAAAAATCAGAGTTAGACAACCATGCTTTTTAAAACATGCTCAATAATCTTTGCATTCCTTTGCTGTGCTTTTAGGAGCTGACCTGTTCAAAAATTGAACAAGTCTTCCCTCTAGCCCCTTGATCAAACAGATATGAAGCACAGTTCTGTAGCTCAGTCACCTCTGAATGGTTCTCATTCCCCTTGAGTGTTGTAGAGGATTGTGTTATAAGGCTGGAAGCAGACCATACCTCTGTGATGAAGAATATTTGGATGTAACATTTGTCTTTTCTTTATTTTCTTTGTTTTGCTTTCACTATGGTTACGGTACCCTTAGCCTGTTTTATAAATTATGACTTGGCAATTTGTCAGTGAAAAGAAACCATAAACTGCTAAAGAAAGGGAGGGGGCAGGAAATAGAAGCAGTAAAACATTAATCTGAACATATGGTGACCATATTTCCTGACAGAAACATTAGTACGTATGATCTGACTAGTGTGTCTATCTAGGGACAATGTGTTCCTGTCCTCTTGGCATTTATAACTAGTCAGCTCTCCTATTGCTGGGCAAAATATCCCACAAAGTAAAAGAAGGAGAGGTTTTCCTTGGCTCCTGGCTTCAGAGAAGGCAGTCCATGGTAGGCTGCTCCAATGCAGAAACATTCTGGTGGAAAGACATGGGGGAGCAAAGACGCTTAGCTCAATTTTGCCAGGAAATAGAACAGAGGAACAGTGCCAGAGAGGGCCTGTCTTGGTTACTTTTCTCTCGTTGCTGAGACAAAATACCCAACATCCAAAATGAAGAAAGGAAAGGTTTATTTAGCTTACAGTTTGTGGCGGTTTCAGTCCATACTTGGCTGGTTCTGAGGCGGAGTGGCACATGGCAGAGGGCAAACGTTCATGTCAGCAGAGCACAGCAAAAACTACAAGAGCAAAAGGGAGGAATGGCCGGCAAGCAGCCTCTTTCTACCTTCCTTACATTGTAAACAGGCTACCCCCACCTCTTCCACAGGCTCAGGATGTATACAAAGTAAGCACCCTGGCTTCCTGCTGAGTCACTGAGCCAAACCTCTAGACTCCCCAAGTTGACACAATGGGGATCAACCATAACAGGGCCCAAAGTCATACTTCCATGATCCACCTAGACATGCTTACAAGTGTTCTTTACTAATCCTCTGGGTGGTTCCCAAGCCAATCAAGTTGACAGTTAAGCTAAACTGGCATAGCATGTGTAGTCTGTAGTCCCAGTCCTGCATTAGAATAAAAAAATCTACTTGAACCCCTCTGTTGGTAGTTGTAGAAGGTATCACTGGGCCTTTGTAGAGGTTTAAATTCTTCCACTCTTGCTATTGAGAGGATATTAGCAGAGAAGGAACATTTTTTGTTTTAAATTTAAAAGTAAAAGAACAAAAACACCAACAGACACACAGCAGCACAAGAACAGTACAGAAACTGAACTACAGATAAGGTGGAGGGGGATCAACAATGGTTGTTGTATTATACATTGATAACTTCAAAGTGTATGCTCAGGACAATACAGATAGACATACAAGATTGATCAAATAATTAATCATCAATCGTTTCTTACATCAAAATGACATGAGACAATAGTGCAACCATGTCAGCCATCCTGCGCATATATGCATACCTACACAGCCACCCCCCTCTTCCTCCTCTCCTTCCTTCATCCCGACTGCTCTCTACTTTTGAGCAGTCTCCCTTCATACCTCCCAATTTATATTCCCACCTCCAGGTTCGTACACTAATGATACAATATGCTGTTTGCACATGCACATCTGATTTACCTCACTTATGAGTATGGTCTCTAACCATGACTATTTGCCTATAAACGCCTTTAGCTTGTCCTTCCTTACAGCTGAATAATATTCTATTGTGTAAAAATGCCACAGTTTTTTAATCCATTCCTCTGTGGATGGACATTTGGGTTGCTTCCACAATTTAACTATTACAAATTGTGCTACTATAAATATGGGTGCACATATATTACAGTGATATGACATTTTCAGATTTTCTGGGAAAATACCCAGAAGGGGACAAGCTGGGTTGGCTGGGATCTCTAGACCTAGTTTGCTGAGGAATCTCCAAACCGATCTCCACAGTGGTTTCACCAGTCTGCATTCCCACCAGCAGTGCAGAAGAGTTCCTATTTCAGAGAAGGAACATTTGTCCTACTGCTTCCTGTGACTGCACTAGCAGGTTTCAAGTAAAATCTTGACCAAAATTAGAATGCTTTGAGAGACTGTTTCTTATGTAAAAACTTCAAGAAAACACCCATATGGTCACTTAGAGCTTCAGATTGCATCAATTTCACATTAACCTTGGTATGTATCAATAAGTTGATTAAAATCAGGGATAATTCTTATTAGTTCATTTCACTCTGCCTACTTGCAAGGGATTCATGATGAGTTCTGTATTAATGAAAAAATGAAGAATGGGCAGAACCCAGAAGACTTTCAGGACAGTGAAACTACTATATGATATTATAATGGTGTATAAAAACCATTATATATTTACCTAAATCCATAGAATGTACAGCACAGAGTGAACCTTGTGTAAATTTTGGACTCTAGATGCTAATCCTATGTGCATGTAGGTTCATCAGTTGTAACAAAAATATCACAGTGGTGGGGATGTAGGCAGTAGTTGAAGCTGCAAGTATGGGGCATGAAAAGTATAGGAAATCACTTCCTTTCTTCAATTTTGCTGTGAATCTGAAACTACTCTAAAAATAAAGTCTTTATGAAAAAAAGAAAGATGTCTATAGTTAGTAAGAAACCTGAAAAAAAAATCTACGTGTATAGATTTCTTCTTAACTGTGGGTTCTGAGCTCCTTTTAGGACTTTACATGTCTATATATTTTTAGTGTCCCAGTGGTTGGGAATATTTTTATGACAATAAAGTCTTTTTGTAAAGACTGGCTTTATAGAAGTGTTCTGTCTCTATTTTAATTTGCCTGACAACTTCAACTTTTATCCTGTCCATATTGAAAAAGACAAGTAATACTGAATGATTAAGAATCATGACTTAGATTTCCTCTTTCTGTATGGAGACCACAAGTTCATATTTTTACTCTTTTTATTTGAAGCCATTACACACTGTTCCACACACAAAAATATAGAATACTGTGGGGATGGGAGGCTTAGGCTTTGTGATTGTGGGGAAAAATATTCTATGGTATGTCTTTTCTTTAAACTGCCCTCTAAAGTTCATTCCTGGGGACCATTTGGATTTGATGTTTTAATGGGTCTGTAAGTCATTCTGGAAGCGTATTCCTCATTCATTTCCTTGCTTTCATGCCCTTCTCTTTAGTCAGAACACTGAAAATTAAAAAACAAACATTGCTCTAGCAGGAGGAAAAAGGTCTCTTCCTCTTTGGTCCCTGTCTTTCTTTCCCTAATCTTCCTGAATAAGGGGACAAACGTCTGCACTGGAGCAGATCAAGTTACTAAAAGGCAAAGAAGAACATTAGTAACAAGACTAATAAGACTTATAACTTATTCTAAGTTGAAGCCTGAAATTATAAAGGACATATGGTTCTCCAGGGTGAGGAATTCATTTACTTTAGCCTGAAGGAAGCTCCTGAGAATTAAAATAACAAGGAGAAAAGATTCAATTCCCACATCATAAAACGTTCCCTAGCTGCCAATGTTAGCAAGAAATTCACATGCTCCGTGTCCCTTCCTCCCTCTCTCTTACTCATGTCCCCAAATTCCTGCACCATGGCCATTTTCACCGGAGTTTGGGTTTCCGACTTCTCATATAACCACAAGCTGCATTTTCTTGACAGAAAGTAGATCGATGGCTTGTGGTGTTAGTGTTCCATCTATTATTGATTAAAAGGATTTGGGAGCCCTGGTTTTGTTAAATAGCGATATCTGGCCTTGTCTCAGAATGCTCCAACAGCTGTTTTAAAAGCAAGCAGTTGTTTCCTCCTAATACTGAGCTTTCAAAATTCTTCATCTGTATGTCAGCACATGCTATCTCTCTTTAGACATCCTCCATAAAATATTAGGGCACAGAATCCTTATTCCACAGAAACTTATTCCTACCCTTTGCCTTTTGTGTTATAACCCTAAGAATTTACCCATACTTAAAGGGACCCTTCTCCTTGACTGAAAGAGTGGATTTATACAAATTACCTTGAACATGTCGGCTAGATACTAGGTTAGGATGTTCAGATCAATAATTTGACTTAGAACTCAGTGAACTTGATGTGCAGAGGAGTGGCTAAGAGAGGCTAAAAGAGGCTTCTGGACTCAGACTGCTTGAGTATGAATCTGCCACTACCACCTACATTACCTGTGCTCCGTGAGGAAGTTACTTAGTATCTGTAACATCGCTGTATATTCACCTATAAACTGGGATATGAATCCTAGTTATTTAATATGAGCATTGAAAACTCCATGAGATATGCCTACAAAGTTTTAAAAATAAGCCTTGTCACATGTTCTTCATTATTTGAAAATCACCCATGTTTTCACTTGCTGCCATCTCTTTTCCCCGTTTTCCCCCCATAAGTACACCTGCTGGGTCCTCCTGCTCCTGACGGTGCAGGTCCCACTGGGCATGACAAGGAAGCTCTACACTATAGGCCTACCTGGTTCTTGCCCCACAAATGCAGACCTTGTCAAGTGAGTGCTCTCTGTATAACCTGTCTCATATTTCCATTGGTGGTTAGAGGCAGGTCATTTCTGAAAGCCAACAAGAAGAATACGGTTAATGCTACCTACATAGCTTCCTTACCTGCCTAACACTTGTCTTCATCATGATGTGATCTAGATCTAACATAGCCCTCCCAAGCCTCATATGTTCATGCTCTCACTCGGTGCCTTTGGAAGTTGACTGGGGGTGCTAAGCTCAACAGTGGATAAATCCATTGATAAATTGATAGCTAAATGCGCTATTAGGAAGCAGGCCCCGTGGAAGGAGGTATGCCACTCTAGGTGTGACTCTGGAGCCTCTTTCTATGTCTGCTTCCGTCTCTATTTCTGTCAGTGTCTCTCTCTCTCTCACCCCCCCCGCCCCTGCCTCGCTCTTCTCCCTGTGCTTCCTGGCTGCGAAAAGTCCAGTGGCTTTCCTCCACCATGTCCTTCCACCATGGCTTTTCTGCCTTGAAACCATCAGATATGGATTGAACCCTCTGAAATAATCAGCTAAAATAAATCTCTCCTTTTTAAATTGAGTGCATCAGCAAAATGAAAGGTAATATATAATCGCTGTCATCTGAATAAAAAACTGCTGATAGCCTGGCGCAGTGGCACATGTCTGTAATCCCAGTGCTCAGGAGGCTGAAACAGGAGGATTGGTATGAGTATAAGGTCAATCTTGACTACATAGTGATCGCTTCTCCATCTTTTGGCTAAGATCGAGTGTGGACTACATAGTGAGTTAAAGGCCAGCCTGAACTACATACCAAGACCTTGTCTCAAAAAAAGAAATAATACAAAGTAGACAATGAAATCTTAGCATCTTCCTTGGCATTTTATGTATGATTATTTCAATCCTAAAGCCCTTCTTAAGGTGCTTACTGCTATTTTACTTTCACATATAGGAGAAACAAGATTCAGAGAAATTAAGCAACTAGCCCGAAACACACGAGCGGTGAGTGTCTGAGATTTGAGCTCGGGTTATAATCGGGGTATGTCTGCCTTTGAAGGCAGCACCATTATTACCGTTGTACACGGGGTTCCCCAAATAGAATGGACTCGTACTTTGGCACTGTTTCTCCCAACGTAGACAATACATCAGACTTGAGTCTGCCTGTGATTGTTCTCATTTCTTAGCGGTTCTTCTAACAAAGTCCTACCACATGTTTAGGAAGAATAAATGGCTATATGTCAATATATAACTCAACTCTCTACGTTCCGTAGGATACGAGTTGTGACCAGTGACTCTTTTGGCTGGATTTGTTAGCTGTCATAATGGACCTAGAATTCTTAAGGAAGTAAACTACCACATCTATTATTTACAGATTGTTAAACAATATTAGTGAATCAGAAAACATTCCAAAATCAAACAGGTGTCTGAATCACATTTATTTGTGCCTAATACAAACAGAATTGGGAATAATATCTAACAATTA
This sequence comes from Dinomys branickii, assembly GCA_004027595.1. Lineage (NCBI taxonomy): Eukaryota > Metazoa > Chordata > Mammalia > Rodentia > Dinomyidae > Dinomys > Dinomys branickii. Next base: position 38,669 of record PVLD010012173.1, on the reverse strand, counting down.
TGCGATTAATTTGATCATTAGGAACATAACAAATGAACAATAGTTATTTTATCCCCCTTAGTATTTAAGTGGCCTCACTTGGGTGGTTCCTGTTTTCTTCATTAATCCTTAGTGATTTGGTTCATAAGGCTATAAAATAGGAACTCTCTTTGTTCTTTATCTGCCAATTCATAGATGGTATAGGTAGTGGTGGTGCACCTAAGGCATGTGTGTCACAGCAGGCTGTTTGTTATCATCGAAAGCACTAAAAGGTTTGCCTTCTGTAGTAGAGCCCGTCTATTTTAGTTTCACTGTATTCTGAGTGTGGTCCTACCGGCATCATCTCAGCATGGTGGGTGGAAATAGACTTCTCGTTGGGCAGTTTATTCCAAGTTGCACAGTGAAGCGCTATAACTGCTCACTGTGCTGAAAATGAATCTCATGGTGTCCTATATTTTACTGTCCTATGAACCCAAATATCAAGAAATAATGAAAATAAAAATAACTAAAGCATGGGTCCAATATAACTACAAATTCCTGTTCCAAAATCAATTTTCCATCTTTAAACAAAAGGGTGGTATGTAATGCATAATTAAGAAATTTTCTTTTGATACTTTGGCATTCCTTTTTTTAGTCAAACACATGGTATTGAAAATGTTAAGGTGTGGCACGTAACTGAGATACTCGAAGACGAATGTCACTGCGCCCGTCTACACTTTAAGGTAACAACGATGTAAAAATATTGGCTATAACATGAGAGCAAAGATGAAAAATTTTGTACCTTCACATAATAGTTTTAAAATAAAGTACATATGTAGAATTCAACTAAGTTGCAAAAGCAAGACATAAGCTAATGCTTTTATCTGCTTAGAATTCAAAAATAGTCTTGTTGCTCTGAGTTAAAATTGTGCAAGAAGCAACCAATACTATGTGCAGTTGCTTGGGGATATTTAGAAACAGCCAACCAAATTAAAGAACATGAATTTCAATGTTTAGAACGTGTATAGTATTTTGCTTCTTAGTATTTTTCTCCCCCATGAACTTGGTTGTTTTCCCAGTGAAATGAAATGGTTCTAATGCTTTTTTACTAAGTGAACCGGGTGCATACATATAATAAATAAAAATTGCTCCAAACAAGGGGTGATTAAAGTCAGATAGATCTACAACTGTTGACACACTTACACTACTTTCTTTTGCTGAGTGATCATGGGAAAAAATTGCCGTACCTTGTTTCTTTTTACTCCAAATTTTAAAAAATGCTTACTTTACTGGTCTCTGCTTTTGTGCTCTGCTGATTGTGCTGATGCATGGCTTACTTTCCATGTATTGATTTTCTGTTGAGAGAAGAATCTGCAAGGTGCTCCAAAATGAATGCACAGAGTTTTAAAGTCTATGAAGTAGTGGCCGGTACTGAGTCTGTTTTCAGGCTCTGAGTGCCACATAAAGGAGGTGAGTGCCTACTGCAGACTGGGTGTTGAGCATTTTGTGAGACATTAACCCTGTTACTCGAGGTATCCCTGAGGGAAGGAGATGCCACCCAGAGACTAGGTATCTATCACCAGGCCATCTTAATGCTTATGTGACATAGCCACATAGATGCCATGTGTGAGAAACATGACCGTTAGCAAAATAAAATATAGGACCGCTTGGGTTAAACCCTGGGGAAGACTAATCCTCAGGGAGGAGTCAAAAGCAAGTGCTCTAACTTTTTCTTTTCGTATTGAGTCCTCTTACTTAAATTCCTGTTGTCAATAGGGATCTCCTCAATTCCTTAAAATGATCTGATGTTCTTATGGAACAGCAGGAAACATACAGAAACTACAGTTACAGAAACCAATGTTACGGCCTGCACCTAGAGTACTATGCTTTTCCAGCCATTTTAAGTCTCCATTCTTCTCTGAAAGAACATTTTAGACAAACTCTTCGGTTCCCAACTTCCTGATTGCATCTCATTTATTGTTTCTGGAAAAGACTTTATTCCTTTAATTCCTTTGCTGTAGGGTCAAGAAATGATATGAATTTTGCTCCCCTCTAAGGTCTCCTTTCTCATTTTTAACCTTAGAAACAACCTTACCCTGGATAAATGCCACAACAAGATGCATTTTCAAGAGAAAATTGGCTCTCCATATAAGAAGTGGCTTCATCCCTGGAGTTATAAAATATAACATTCTCTTAACATAGTATCATTCTCTTAATAAAGCATCAACCATATGTATTAATTAGATCACTTTTTGTCACAAGTAGTAGAAGACTGATTTAACTGGCTAAAACATCGAGGAAAAATGCATCATCTTGTGGGAGAAGTACAGCAGGCTGCAGGACTGGTTGATCCAGCAGCTCAAAGGTGGCATAAAGGATTTGAGTTCTTTCCAGTGCTCCATCTGCTATTCACAGTGTAGACCTGCTACTAAAGTGGGACCCCCGGTTATCATAAAGGTATTGCCACCGACACACGAAGCTTCAGGCTTTCTCAAACATTTTGGCTGAGAAGAGAGAAAAAACATTTCTTTCCAGGACTCCTCTAGCTGTGGAGAAGCCTCTGGAAATCGCACTGCCTTGATTTGAATCACATGCAGGTACCTGAAAAGATGACTGTTTCCTGGGAAATTCTATGAACTTCTGGCCTATACCTGGCTTCTTGTTTATTATATGGATGAAGAAATTTTCACAATTGGCGTAAACTCTGCAGTTTGTAATGGAGTTAAATGAAATTTATCTTTTTTGATGATGCGTAATAGAGTAGTAGAATTAACACTGGATAGTCAATCTAGTGTATATCTTCTCATAAAAATTATTTATCCATACAAGCTGTTTGGAAGACTACTTCATTATATTATGTATTTTCAAATACAACTCTTGACTTCTTTCCCACGGGCCTCAATGCTCATTATAAATAATGACCAGCAAGGTGTTGAAACACCTTGGTCTGAAGCCTGTCTCTGGAAACTTCAGTGATATTTTGAGGAGAACAGGCATTCTATATTTTCTCTCATTCATTTTACATACATATTTACTTGTGTGAGAGGACTCACATGGATCTTTCCTTCTTTAACCTACCATAGGTGTGGAGTGGGAGGTCTCTATTGTACCCATTTCCACTTCACCAATTATCTATTCCATGTCGATCTAGCTCTGAAACTTATTGGTTCTTTTGAAAAGACTTTGTAAGAATTGAGGTCAGCAGAGACTAAACAGTATTGTAACGCTCCGATGTGTCACTCATGTGGGCTATTAATAGCCATTGGTCAATTCTAGTCACTGTCAAAAGCAACTCCTTGCTAAACATCAGTAGCAAAGACAGTTGGCATTGCTTTTCAATATGGGCCTCATACAAGTGAGCAGAGACTGCATGGATTATGAGCTTGTTACTCTGCATTCATTGTGCTCCTGGGTGTTAGCAATGGACTAGTGGGTAAAGCCAAGCTATCTCTGCAGTTCGTCTTGGCTTTAGGCTGCGGTCTCTTTGGAACTCTTGTCCCAAGATTCACCAGTTTCCATGTGTTCTTTTTGCTTCCTTGACACAACCAATGGATTTTTTGTAAAATCTTTCTCACCATATGTTCCTCCCCGTCAGTCAGTTGTTTATCCCTTGGGTTGTTTTTCCTTTCTTTGAGAGTCGTGTGTCTTAAGAACCAAGGCGAGACTGCTACTTCCATTTTTCTGTTTATATATTCAGGGGGTTGGGGATATAGCTCAGCGGCACAAGCACCTGCTTGGCAAGTGCAAGGTCCTGAGTCTGATTCCAGGTACCAAAAAAATTTGTTTTAAACATCTGTTTATATATTCTTATTGACCAAACTACTTATTTCGCCGTCTTTCTTAAAATATAGTCATTTCTTGTGCCTTCAATTTTTAATGATTCACTATTCTTCTTTGAAAATTGCATACCCTCAGAGTTCCTAGGACTGAAATATTTTTATTTTCATAAGCTGGAGCAGTAAATCAATGTTACTATGGGTCATTTAAAATAAATGGGTCATTTATTTTATATTAATAGCTTTGAACCAACTAGAGTAGATTATATGATTCTGAGAGAATCTCTTTAACTTTTAAATGTAAACAGCTCATACAAACAATCTGATTGGAATTTTAGAAAATGCAGAAATCAGAAACATTATACACTTAGTTTATAGGGATAGCCTAATAGGAATTTTCTAAAATAGTACTTTCCTTTTTCTTTCTTTTGTAGGGGTACTGGGAATTGAACTCAGGACCTTGTGCTTGCTAAGGAGTCCCTTGTGGTGCTAAGTTACATCCCAGTCCCTGTATTACTTTCTATTCTAAGTAGTTAGTGATACACTTCTGATTACTAGAACAGTGTTTTATATATGTAGTGAGAATAATGGATAGTGTTTAACTGCTTTTAGAGATTACAGAATATTTACTTATTTTTATCTCAATTATCTTTACCCTGTGATAGAAGTATAATTATTATGTTTATCTTACAGCAAGTTTAAACAAAAAGCTGAATGTTATACAATGTGGTAGAGCTGCTATTTGGACAAAAATAATCTAATTTCAAAACTCATACTTTTTCCAAGTCCAGCCTACTGATATTTGCCACTCAGAAAGCCCTTATATTAAAATTTCCTATAAGTTCTATGAATATTTGCCCTTTCTATCATGGAAACAATCTATAGACACATATGTCACACATATACAAAATAACAAATAAAATCAACAACAAAATTTAGATACATTTAAATAAAATGAAGACAACATAATTTTGCAATTTTGATGCTAAGAATGCTAAAAGGTATTTTGTTTTTTTGAAAGGACATCTACTGTTCCACAATTTATAGCCTGCTTACTTAGAGAGAGATCTATCTCGTTTTTGTTGAAAGGTGATATTACTCTTGCAAAATTATAGGCTAATTAGTTTCTTAGACACTCAATCTCAAAGGAAACTCAATGCCAATTACCTAATTGATATACTGTAAACTTCATTTTCCCAGGCTAATATTTCATGAGAGGAGAAGGAAAAATTTATACTGAGAAGAAGAAAAACAGTCACTGACAACCAGGAACTGTCCTGCATCATTAACCAGGCCTTGGTGCTGCAAGGAGCTGACCTGAACTTCACATCACAACCTGGGATTCTCCTGTCCAACAATAACAATCTCAAAAAAGCACTAGCATCAAACAAAGCTGCTTGATGACCATGATGAAGTGAAACACAATGAAAGACTGCTTTATAAGCTTGTGTCACAAATAGAATAAGCTCACTGTGCAAACAAAAAAACAAACAAACAAAAAATACTAGGTGTTATGCTACCCTGACTAACAGGATGACTGCTGTTTGCTCTTCTTGTCTTCTGCTCTTTTGGGGGGGTCTTATTAATTATATCTCCAGTGTCATTCTACACTTCTTTCCTTCAATATATAATTCTAGAATCATAGAATTATCCCTGCTTCTGGCCATGAGCTTCCTGCTTCCTGACAATTTCCAGTTAAAACCACAGCCCTGCTTCCTGAAACTCCCTTTAAATCACTGACTCAAGATTGCTAACTGCAAAGTTCCTTCTGATACCCCTCCCTAAGATGTCACAGATGTCACATGATTCCTCACAGTGTATGTTCAACTTGTCTCACTACAGATCTGTTTCTGTTGATTTTTGTTGGAAGGCATTGGCAAAGTTTAGTTATTTAACTAGAAAAGGAAAGGTTTAAGTACAATTTATTCCATCTTTTAATTATACTTTATCATCTGGGAAAATATTTCAAAAATAATAATTACTTGTGGATTTGGTTGTTAGGAATAGAATATGACATCACTGCATGATCTCCCACCACCCACCCATCTGGGTTGTTGACACTTACTTAGAAATTTTAATGTCTGGTCATTAGTGAAGAGTCTGTTTGCCATCAGAGAACAATGAGTAAATGAGGCTATGCTTTGTATCTCATTTTAAAGCTCAGAATTTAAATCCCAAACCTTCTGTTCCTATATGGATAACTTTGAGAAAGATACTTATTTGTGAAATAAGAATGATTATTGTACTTAAGTTATAGGAATATTGGAAGGATTAATTTGAGAAGTTATGTCTAAATTTTCAGTCTAGTGACTGTAATGATTTTTATTATTGCTATGACCTATGAGTAGCCTTATTTTCTTACTCATGGAAAGAAATATGTATTATTTCAAAATTCAAATAGTCATTTTTGTGGTCATTTCCCAATATAGAGGGACTTATGTTTAATCATTAGCTATGGTAAATTCTGTAGGATATATAAAATTTTTATCCCCAATGTGACACTTTCTATGAGTGCTTTATGGAGAATATGATGACCTTTCCCATCTTTATCTCTTGTAATCTTTCTGAACTAAGACAGAGTGGGTTTCTATTAGGACTGGAGCATTTATTAGATTTGTCAGCTTGTGTAAGAAGACAGCAAGTCCACCCCAAGATGAGCTGACTCACAAAGCAAATGCTTTGGATTTAACTGGAAGTATAGAACACTGCACCTCAGATACTAAGCAGGAGTGCTATCTCACAGTGTCTGCCACTTACTTTACATAAAAATTCAGCTTAGGGAACTAATTTTTATGTATTGGCAATCTATTTATTTCTCTATATTCTCTAATATCCATCCTCCATTCAGTGGAGAACAGATAGCTGAATACCTGGATTGTATTATATCAGTTGAGATAGAACTGCTTTTATGAGTTGTGCTTTGCAGTTGTGCCTTTACCCCGCACCAAAGATATATCAATTCATGGTCTTCCAGTACCTACTGTTAAACCCAGTGACTGACCCAGTATCTAAAACAATAGTAAGTGCTGAATAAGTATATGTTGCATGAATGAATAAATTAATGAACAAAGAAATAAATGATAAACAATTTTCCCATCAAATGTTAGTATCTACTGGTATACGTTACTGTTCATTAGTCATATAGAAGATGGGAGAAACTTTTAACCATTCTCGTTATTCAAATTAGGGGCATTTGACAGTGTTTTTTAAATTTAGTTTTTAAATGAACATAGTAATAGTAAAGTTTATTAATAGTAAAGTTTATTCTTTTATTGAAAAATTAATACAATGTAGAGTTAGTAAGTTTTATGCAGTAAGTTGGCTTTCAGTTGCTGGACAGAATACCTCATGCAATTTAAAGAGATTTATTTGGATAAGGGTTTCAGAGATTCCAGTCCATGGCTGACTGGCTCCAAGGCAGAAACATCATGTTGCAGGAGAACATGGTGGAACAAAGCAGGGGAACAGCACCAAAGAGAAAGTGACCAAGGTCAGATATAGTCCCCAAGTCACACCTCCATGACACACCCAGAAATATGTTTTACTAATTCCCTGGCAGTTCTCAAGCCATTTAAGTTCGTGAACTAGCTTCACTAGTACCTAAGTATACAGGAGAATTTTACCATGTCTGTATTCAGGTAACCACTACTACAGAATAGTTTTGTTATCCCTCCAAAATCCTTTGTATTTTTCCTTTTAAATTGCTGCCTTTGGGCTAGGAATATGGCTCAGTGAAATAAGTGCCTGCCTGGCAAGTGCAGGGTTCTAGTTCAATTCCCAGTACTGAAAAAAAAAAAAAAATTAAATCACTGCCTTTCTGTCCAAGTAATCCTCAGTCACAGATCTATTTGTCGCTATGATGATAGCTTTGTCTTTTCAAAAAAGTCATATAAATAGAATCATACAGTATATAAACATTTGAGTCTGACTTTTTCCATCTGGTATAGGGTCTTTGAGACTATCAAAGTTCTTGTGTATTATTGTTTTATTCCCTTATATTGCTGAGTAATGTCTCATTACATGGATGTAACACCTCATCCAAAATGACAGTTTGGCTATCTCTACCTCCTTGGAATAAAGCTTCTATGTACTTTCATGTATTTTGTGTGTGTATGTGTGTGTGTGTGTGTGTGTGTGTGTGTACATCTAAATTTTTGTTTCTTTGGGGTTAATAGCTCAAAGTCAGAATGTGAAATCATACAATAAGTATATGTTAAACTTTGTAAGAAATTATCAAACAACTTTCTAGGTTGGTGGTACTGCTTTAAATTCCCACCAGCAATGTTTAATAGTCCTAGTTACTCCACATGCTTAGCAACCCTAAGTATTGTCAGTAATTTTTATTTTGGACATTTTCATAGGTGTGCTATTGTATCTCATTATACCTTTAATTTGTGTTTTCCTAACAAGTAATGATGGTTTTTTTTCAGGTGCTTAATTCTGTTTTGCATATCTTTCATTCTGAAAATTTTTCTTATTTAAAAAATTGAGTTATTTTCTGATTAAGTTTTGATGACTGTGTACATTTTGGATAAAAGTTCTTTTTGGCTATGTAATTTGAAAGTATCTTTTGTACTTCATGACTTTTGTTTCATTCTTTTAACAGTATCTTTAATAGGCCAAAAATCTTAGTTTTTTTTAATATAGTCTATTAATTTTTCTACCATATGTAAGGAATTTTATCTATATATTCTTTTCTGCCATACAAATGTTTATTGTATATTTTAACTAGTTTTCATCTGAAAGTGTTATAGTTTGTGTTATATATATTTAGAATGTAAATTATAGCTCTAAGATCTATTTTGAATTAAAATTTGTGAAAGGTTACAGTTTAGGTCAAGCTTGATGTTCTGCATGTTGATGGCTAATTGTTCTAGTGTCTTTTGTTATTAAGGCTGCCATTCCTCTTGAATAGCTTGTGCAGCTTTGCCAAAATGAACTGACAGATTTGTTGAGTCTATTTCTGCATTCCCAGTTCTGCTCTGTTGATCTGTATGTCCTTTATTTTTCCAATATTATACTGTCTTGATAATATAATTGTATACTAGGATTTAAAATTGGATTATGTGATTACTCCAACTTTGCTTTTGTTTATTCAAACTTACATTGACTATTCTGCTTTCTTTGCCTTTCTGTATAAATTTTAGAATTAGCCAGCTTGCATATGCCAAAAAGTCTTGCAGAGATTTTTATTAAAATGGCAAAAAATCAGTTTAGAGGAGAATTGGAATCTTAAAAATATTATGTCTTCAAATCTACAAACACTCTTGTTTATCTCTCCATTTATCAAAGACTTCAGCATACAAATTCTGTATATGTGTGGTTATTGGTATAATTAAATATAACTAACTTTCATAACTGTAATAATTATAAGCTAGTTAAAATACTAACATCAACTAAGAATTTAATATTTTAGAGCTATAAATGATAATTTTGCAGTTCAGTTATTCATTACTGACATAAATATGATAGATTTTAGTGTGTTGACTTTATTTACTAAACCCTTGCTAATTAATTTTCCTTAGGAGATTTAAGGTGGATGTTTTGAGATTTTCTATGCAGACAATTGTTCTCTGTGTGGAAAGAGTTTTATTTCTTCCTTATAATTTGTATAGTTTATAGTTCTTATTCTTGTTCTTCTATTATCCTGGCTAAGAATTCAAATGCAATTTTCATGGGAGTGGATGGACATTTTGCATTATTCTTTATCTTTTTGTATGCTTTATCATTTTGTATTACTCCTTATCTTTATTGGAATGTATTCAGTTTTTCAACATTAAATATGATAATAGTTGTGGGTTTCTTTATCAGGCTGAGGAAGATCTCTTCTGTCTTTAGGTCACTTACTCTTCATGAGTGGGTACTGAATATTGCCAAGTGTATTTTCTTCATCAATTGATATGATTGTATAGCTTGTCTGTTTTAGGATGTTAATGTGGTAGATACACTGATTTTTAACCCTTGGACCAACTTTATATTCACTGTGATGTTTCATCCTTCTATGTACTGCTGGTATTTTGTATACATTTTCTGGTATAGTGTTGAGAATTCTTGCATCTGTACTGTCTGCAGGCTAAATATTCTTGTCATATAATTCAGTTCAAGACAAAAGGCTCAGAACAGAAAAGGGACAGTGTTAATGTAAGTCTGAAAGTCCAGTTCTGAGAAACTTGAACTCAAATATCTACCTCCAGTGTCTAAGAACAGATGAGGAGTGATGTCCCACACAGAGCTACAGAGAAGGAGGGAGACAGAGAGAGAGAGAGAGAGAGAGAGAGAGAGAGAGAGAGAGAGAGAGAGAGAGAGAGGAGAGAGAGATTAATGAGTGAATGAGTCTACCCTTTACCTTTTTTTCAGGCCCTCAAATGTTCCATGATGTCTGCCAACGTTAATTACAGCGAGTCTTCTCTACTTAGTCTACTGGTTCAATGTTGTTCTTTCTCTGAAACTGTAAAAATGCACTCAGACACACAGAGAAACAGTATTTATCAACTATCTGGTCGTCTCTCTACCCAGTCAAGTTGAAACATGGAATTAGCTGTTAAAGCTACGTCACACTATTGTTTTCAATTCTCTCTTCCTTCTCATATATCCCTGTCCTTGTCTCTTCTCTAATTTTCTTCTATCTCATAGTCACTGTGGACTGTGTGACTTTCTTTGGCCCTTAGAATGTGGATAGTGTTTCTGTATGCCCTTCCAAGCAGCACTTTACATGCATTGTGGTCTGCTTCAACTTGCTTTTGTTGTCTGCCATGTGCACAAGCTACTTAGATAGGAGCCATCTTGTTTAGCCAGAGTTCCCCAAACAAAAGACACATGAACCAGAATCAAGCAGGGTCTCAGCTGACCTTTAGATTCATAAGTAAAAATAAATGCTTGATAAGTAAGCACCTGACCTTTTCAGATATTTCTTTCTTTACTTATTATGACAAAATTTGGCTAAGGGACTATCTGAATCCATGGCAAGCCTGGGTCAGAAACTGCATGGGAAGAATTTGAAATGTAAGATGTGCTTGTGGAAGGCTGTGGGTCAAAGCAGACAATGGGGCCAATGAGGACTTCATGCATAGGAGTCTCTGGGGCCTCTGGAGCATCTAGCCTGGACCTTGTGGAGCAAGTTCAGAGTAAATGGGCATTATTGACTGGGTTAGGCATAGTCTACATGTATACTTTGGACTGGCACAGGCCTTTTTGTTTTCATTGAGTTCAGAAATAGCAATTGTGATTCACAAACATAGCCAAATACAATTCATACTATAGTGGGCTTTATTTTATTAATCAAATAGTTTAAATTAAATTGCATAATGATAAGGTAGGTGACATAAAAATCATTAATTTCTTTCCTTATTTTCATTTTTATTATCAATAAACGGGGAAAGACTGAATGGTTAATGAAGAGTTGGATTGCCCATTCCCAAGGGTGCATTGTTTGTGGTGTTATTCTCTGATGGATTTTACAAAATTTTCTTTAGTTTGTGGCATGCCTACGTAGTTTAGATGTACCCAAAGGAGGAGCCAAGTCACTATGCAGAGGGCTCATACTTAGAAATGCCATTTCACTGAACTGGCACTTTATGAAGGCAAAGATTCACACGGTAAACAGAAACATCAACAGCTCAGGCATCCACATGTGGTGCTTGCCGGGTTGGGAGTATGCGGAGTGCGCTGAGCACCTCACCATCTTGGCTGTCAGTGGCTTTCTCAGCTTCCTCCCCCACTGTTTGGCCTCCGCCTGGCACTCTCAACCCCTAACCCTCTGGCCTCCTTTTAGTTCTGGCCAGGACAAATGGGGACATGTCCTTTGCTGCTGCTTGCTGCTGCTTTCACTCAGAAAGAAAGTAGAAAGAGTAGTTTTTGGCTTCTCATGTGCTGCTGGTGCAGATTTCAATTGGCCCCTCAGCATTCAGGGTCCTAGAATGGTCTGAAAAAGCTCACAGAGCATTTGAACTGAAATAGAGATTACCCAATTCAGTCAATTCAGAAATCTGGCATCAAAACCCAGACAGCCAGACTTAGTCAACCTAGTCCCAAAGCTGACCGGTAGTAGGTTCATGCTTGAAGAATCTAGGGAAAATAAATTATGTAATAAAAAGTAAGTATGGTTCCTAAGTTATACCATATCAGAAGCAGAAAAGTTATCTGATAAAGTTGGCTCTTGTCTCTTCAATTCTTATTCTTCTTGTCAACAGTCCAAATTACAAAGAACCTTTGCAAATAATTGGCAACAATTAAAACACCAAGAAAAAGAGAAACAAAAACAAAAAACTGACAAGTTACTGGTTTTAGGATCACAAGGACTTTTGGCACATCACTGAAACCCAAAGCCTCAGCTAGTACAGGTTTTAGTATAGCAAGACATGCAGTGAGAGGAGAGGGAAAACGCATTGCTCAGTTCTCTGCACATTTGTCAAATGTTTCATAGCTTGCTTGCTGGCTGTTCTCAAGACACTGTGAGACAAGGTGATGACTCTGCCCCTATCCCTGTCCTCAAGTATCTTAGAACCTGGAAGAGTAGGCAACAATAAATGACTACACACAAGTATAGTAATTCCTTAGATCCATAAGTACGGAGCAGTGGTGGTTCTAAAATTTATAAACAGTAGGGAAGAATTTTATGTTACCTGTTGACTCCAAAGATCAATTTTTGCCTTTCTTGATGTCTTGTGCCTCTTTCTGTGATCTGGATTGTGTTATGAAAAGCTAAAAAGGAAAAGAACCAGTTTTCCCAGATTCCTGCATAATTAAGTTGTTCAGTATAAAATGTCTTTCACCAAGCAGATACATTTGCATGAAACTTGCAGAGCAGAGGGAGGGGGAGGTTTGTGACTCAGGCTGGCAAACAAAGGCCAGAGCTGTAATTGTGGAAAGGAGTCATAGTCTCTAAAATCAACCTGGCAACAGCATAACGAAAGTCCCAAAATATTTTAGTGGCTGCCCCACTTGGGTTGATGGCAAATTTGTCATCTCTGTAGTTCCTAATGCACCTTCCTGGATCCCTTTCCTCCAGCGCTTCCAGCAACTTTATAAGCAATTAATTCTTGCAATCAATTCCCTTCTTATTTATATATGTAGATTGATACCCTTTTCCTGCCTATATGCCTAATATACATAAAGTAGTTTAGGAAATTCCAAACAAGAAGTTGATTGGAAGGGGGAGGTAGGAATATTTATCTCAAGAAATAGTTTGCGTGAAAGACACCCTGTGTTTCTGCAACTGTATGTTAATTTTGGTTGGTACAATGTAGTAAAGTTAGTCAAGTTTGAGATGGTATACATGCAAACCCTGCCAACTCCTTGCACTGTCCTGTTAGCGTCTATAGTCTAAGGAGTATGAGAAAGGTCGTAAGTATAGTCCAATGACAATGAGAAAGGTACCTGATAAGGAGGTAATCGCTCTATGAGGTATGGATTTGGGGGTATGAAGGTTGGTCAGGGAAGACCCCATGAAGAAAGTTGACATGCTGGCACTTTGCCTGTCAAGGAGGGAGAAGGGCAATGTATTCCAGGGGGAGGAACACAAGCATCTGGGGCCTGAAGGTCAAAGAAGGCACTAAGAATTGGCACAATTTCAAGTTTCTCAGTAAAACCAAGCACAGAGGGAAGGCAGAGGAAGACCTAGGTCAGTCTTCATGGTTCCAGACCTGCAGGGACAAGTACACCTAATCATAAAACTTGCATTTCATCCTGCACATAATGGGGAATTTTACTAGACTTTAAAACAGGAAGTGACATGATTGGTTTGAATTTTAGGGAGGACATTCTAGCTGCAGCATTATGATGGAGAATTAGACTATTGGCCTACAGACAACAAAAGTTTAATAATGACATATAGAGGCACAATTTAAGTATAAAAGTTAATCCAATAGAGGGACTTCTTGGAAGATGGCAGAGTAGGGAGCAGCAGAGAAAGATTCTAAGATTTTGTGTCCAGACACTGGAATATAGCAATATGAGGAAGAGGATACGGGTCTCTGGGACCCAGAAAGTATCTGAAATGAGAACTGAAGTCCATGGGAGAGTGAAGAGAGAGACTTCATTGAAGAAAGAGATGGTAGGTAGCACTTTCGCTCTGAGCTGGGACTCACCATGTGGGAGAGGCAGCCCGAACTTACAGACACATGGTGACTACTAGAGACCCCCAGAGGCCTCCATGGAGAAACATATCAATGGAGTGAAGCAGTGGACATAGTGCACTGCAATGGCTAGGGAATTATTCAGGATCAGATGTTCCCCAGGATGGCGTAATTAGCCAGAAGCTATCTTTAGGAGTGACCAATTGAGCGCAGAACTCAGAGCACCTGTCGGCTCCATCTCATGTCCACCAGTGCTGGGGTTAGGGAGCTGAGTTCAGGTCAGCAGGAAGTCAGGGAGCTGAGTTCAAACTGGCAGGGAGCCAAGTTCAAGCTGGAAAGGTTGCATGGACTGGTGTAGGCTAGACAAGTCCTGCCCAGCTAATGGCCAGAAACCAGCCTGAACTTCAGTGGAACTAAAAGTGCAGGCTTGCTGGTATTACCCAATACCCTGAAGTAAAGCTGAAGCTGTCTTGCTGGGATTAATCAACTAGGATCTGAATTCTGTTTGCCCATATTATCTACCAGTGACAACAGAAACACATCTTCAAGTGGACATTTTATTTTTTTTCTTCTCTTTTCTTGTTTCATTTTTTGTTTTGTTTTTCCTTGACTGTTTGTTCTTTTCTTTATGAATGTGAAAAATAGTTTATAGATTTTTGTTGTTGTTGCTCTATTCAGTTTTGTTTTTCTTTTTTTCTTCTCTCTTTCTCTCCAGGAGAAGCTAGCTGCATTGGCTTCTCTGATGGGAACTGGCCATCTTGATCATCAGAGGGGCTCGGAACCTCACTGTTGCTGAGGGTGGCTTTGGTACCTTTCAGGGGAGCTCTGGTTCTTCTAAGCGTCACTTCCTGGCTCCAGTGCAGATCCTCAGCCTGCTAGCCCAGATCCTTCACCCCACTGGCACAGACTTTCTAGATCCCACCACTGACCTTTGGGCCATCCCAGCACAGATCTTTGAAACAGGCCTGCATGAGACATTGTCATGGGCTCCGGGTCTCCAGCTGGATTTGTGGGAGGCATTGTCATGAGCTCTAGATATTCAGCTGGACTCATGTAGGACATTGTCACAGGATTCAGCCCCTCAGCTGGATTCCTTGGTGTTAATGTGTGGACAGACTTCTTGCACTCTTTTGTATATCATTCTTTGGGTAACTATTACAAATAATCATATAAAGTATGTGTCCTGTATTATATTGTTCTCTGTTGCAAATATCCCCCAAACCAACACACTTTCTCTCCTGTCTTCTTCACCAGTTTCACAAACTTTGCATGATCTTCCTTTGTCCTAAAGCCTTGCTTCTAATCTCTTCCTCTTCTTCTACTCCTCCATCTTTCTCACTAAGCCCTTTTAAATTTTCTCTCCTGAGGATAAATTACTAAACTGAGAGCTTATTTACTGCATACAATTTTCTGGTTCATTTTAGATATTGCTGTATGACCATTTGTCTAGTTTGTACTGTTAAATGTGGCAAATTAATAGGTACCTCATTTTGTCATTTTCTAGGCTGTGTTTGATGTTATTGTTATTGCTGGTTGGATTGCTTTAGCAAAAGTGATATAATTGTTCTAACCAGTTGTTTTTACTGATGTACCAAGACTGAGATTGCTGAAGGGTCATAAAGAGTATTAGAGGCCAATGCTGAAGAACTAGGAGTGGGGGCAAGTAGGTAACAACTTTTCATCCCAGATAAATAGAAGAGGTAAGATCTTTGTAACAAACTCAAAACCCAAAACCCAGCTACACCCAGAAGACATCTCTGAAAAGTTGTCATTTCCAAGGGTTCTAAATGCCAGCAGTAAAGCTATTTTCCATAGACAATTTATAAGCATCAACCCAGGAATTAAGCTAAAAGAAATAAAAGCCAAAACCAAACAAACATAAAAGAAAAAAATGACAAGACACTTGAATAAGATGCACCCCAGACTTCCAACACACCAAAGACAAACTCTAGGGACAATGAGGTGGCACAGTCTGAAAGCTACCCACCTGGACTCTGAAGTGGTAACAGTGAAAGTAACAAAGGAAGTGAATGAGGATCTAGAAAAAAATAAAATCAGAAATAATTTATCAGATAACTACAGAGATAGTGACCATAATGAGAGAAAAGCTTAATCACTCTAGAGCAGATATAGAAAAAAAAGATAAGCTTAGAAAAATGACAGAAACCATGAATTTCCAACATAGGAAAGAATTGGAATCCATGAAACAGATTCAAACAGATATTCAGGAGCTTAAAAATTTCATTGAATGTATGTACAGCCAATATGAGGACATAATCCCACACATAGAATATAGGATTGTGGTTAGAAATCATGAAAAGAAAGATTTCTTAGATGTAGCAAGGAACCCCAGAAAATCAATCCAGCAGCTGCTAGATGATGCAAAGAAAAATATAAGATTGATCAGTCAATGAAAATTCAGGAGATAGCACAAATAACATAAAAAACTTGCTCATAGAAATCATGACAGAAAACTTCACAAGCAGAGAAACAGATCTGACATATGAAATAAGTGGGGCCTCCAATTAGCCATGATCAAAAAACTGTACACCAAGGCATATGATAGTCAATATCCTAGAAATTGAACACAAGGCAAGAATATTAGAAACTGATAGAGAAAAGAAACAAATCACCTATAAAGGAAGGCCCATGAGAATCACAGCAGACTTCCCGCTACAAACTTCAAGTCAAGGAGAGCTTGGAGTGAAGTACTTCATAACCTAAAAGGAAACAACCTGCAGCCCAGTTGGATATACTTCACAAAGCTATCTTTCAAAATTGATGGAGAAATAAGATACTTCCACGACAAAGAACACCTGAGGAAATTCATCAACACCAAACTGGCACTTCAAAATGTTTTGAAGGACATTCTAGAAAGAGATAATAAGGATTACATCTCCATGAACCCCAACAGAATTAATCCACCAGACAAGGCAAGCAACTAACAGAGCTCCCCCATTCTGGCTACCAAAGGCAAAGCAGACTGGCAAGGCTCTGGGTTTGATTTCTGGTAGGCCCCACCCCCTGCCAAGGCAAAGTAGAGCACATCAACATCCCTGAATTGAAGTTGTACTGCAAAGCTTCTGTGACAAAAAGCATGGTTCTGACAAAAACACAGACATGACAATGAATGGAATAGATTAGAAGATGCAGAAACAACTCCAGACACACTCAGCCAACTTACTTTTGACAAAGGAGACAAACACGTTCACTGAAAGAATAATGGCCTGTTTAATAAATAGTGCTGGAAAAATTGGCTTTCCACATGCTGAAGATTAAACCGAGACACATATCTTTCATCTTGCACTCAACTAAAGTCAAAATGGATGAAAGACCTAAACATTAAAACAGAAATATTTCATCTGCTGGAAGAATATGTAGAACTCTTAAAAACGTTGGTGTAGGAAAAGACTTTATGAATAAAATCCAATCAAACAGAGCTATCACAAAATCAAAAACTGAGATCTCATCTTATTAAAAATCTTTTACATAGCAAGATACACCACCAAGAGCGAAGAGACAACCCACAATTTGTGAGAAAATTTTGCAGGCTGTTCCTCAGACAAAGGACTACTGTGTAGAATATATAAAAAGCTAAAAAAAAAAAAAAACATATTCCCCCAAATTTAAAGACCCAATCCAAAAATGGTCATCTGAAATGAATAGACATTTCTCAAATGAAGAAGTGGAAACAGCAAATAAACATATTAAAAATGTTCAAAATTACTGGTCATTTGAGAGATGCAAATTAAAACAACACTGAGATTCCATCTCACTCCAAGATGGCTGTTACCAAAAAAATCAACGAACAGCAAATATTGGTGAGGCCATGCGGAAAAAGGAACCCTTCTTCACTGCTGGTGAGAGTGCAGACTGAGACTGGTGCAACCACGGTGGAAATGAGTATGGAGATTCTTCAAAGCCACACCCCCCAAAAAAACCCCCAAAACTAGGAATAGAGATCCCATTGGACTCAACTATTCCCGTTCTTGATATCTTCTCAACGGAAGTAAAAGCATCATATCACAGAAATATATACCCACTGATGTTTATAGTGACACAATTTGTAATAACTGAATCTTGGAAACAGCCTAAATGTCTGTCAACTGATGAATAAAGAAAGTGTGATTCTTTTATACAATTGAGTACTAGTCATTCCCTAAAAAATAACCTTGACCTATTCCTAGGTAAATGGATGCACATTGAGAATATACTCTTAAGTGAAATAAATCAGGCACACGTGTAAATACCACATAGTTTCTCTGGTGTGAGAAACCAAAAGTGTAAATAAGGACCAAAATATATAACAGCTCGTGGGAAATAGGAAGAAAATGTTCAAATGGGAAGGGAATTGGGGAGGGAGGAGGAAGAAAGGAAGGAAAAATGGAAGAAAGGGAAAAGAAAAACAAGCAAATAAGGAAAAAATGGAAACAAAGGTTTTGTAAATAGCGAGAGGAAGAGAGGTTGAAGGGAGGTTAGAAGAATGGGGAAAACATAAGTATCAAGATATATCACGTACAGGTACAAATTCCTCACGATGGATGAGATCATTATGTATACCCAAAATGTTCCAATACATTTAATTAATTAAAAATTAATCCAATAGAAAATAAGTAAAAATAATAAATTGGCAGTGTCAAAAGAAATCTAAACAAATATAGATAAATACATTTTGCAAAGAAATGCAAATTAAAACTTGTGAAGTATTTTTATTTGATCAGGTAGCAATGATTTGTCAGATAGTCACTGAAGCCAGGGAATGGGAATCAGTGATTGCCATGGAATCTAGGTAGGCGCTTACTGTGTAGTTCATGCCAAGCTTGAAATTCCTATGTAGCCCAGGGTGGACTCCGACTTACTGTGACCCTCCTACCTGTTGAGTGCTGGGATTATGTGTGTGTGCCACTACACTCTGCTAAGTAAGGTATCATTTGGTAAAAACTTTCTGAAAAGAAGTCTGTCAGTGATTACTTAAACTGTAGCCATATGTAGCCTTGAATTTATCAGTTCCATTTCTAGAACTCCATCCTTTAGAAAGGCTGACTCAGCGCACCATGGTATACATTTAAAAATATTTTTAGTAGCATTGCTTGTAGAGAGACAAATGAAAAATTTAAAAAGAGTATTATTAGAAGCTTGTTTGGATAATGTGCATTATTATGATGTTTTTTAACGGTTAAGTTAGGTAAAAGGAAATGATCTTAATACATTGATAAGCAACCAATACAGAATAATATGTACCTGTTGATACTATTATAAAACTATGTATATGTCTTATGTGGAATTGGAATTATATGCATGTATAGCTTAGAATATGCATAGGAAGAATCTGGTAGTATTTAGAAGTGAACTGTTCAAATGAGAAAGGGTGGGACTACAGGGGCCTTTATGTTCTGTTTTATTCATTTCTGTAGTACTTGCACTTTTTACAATTTAAAATTTAGGAATAGAAAGTATAAATTTTGAAAATGTATTTATGGTAGATGCTTAATTACTCATAAGGGATTCTTAGTTGAGCATAGTGAGGAATATATTTTGGTAATAAATGAAGAAACCAATTACCTATAGAAGGATTCTGCAAATTATTTTTGCAACCCAGGCAACAAGTCACTACCTGTTGGGTGAATAAAGGAGTGAATTATTACAAATTGATATGCATTTGTAGTTAAGAAAGAAAAGACTGTGTCTCACAGAATCTGATGATCACTGCTCATTCCTTTGAAGCACTTGGGGCAATAAATGCTCAAATACCTCTGGCCATTTCTTTTCCCCTATAGGCCGTCTTTAAGCTATTCTCAGTTCCTGACATTGATGTGAATTCTTTACAGAATACAAACTGTAAATACAGCCTATGAGGGAACTCAAGCACAGTGTTTCATATTGATTAGGAATGCATTATTTCAAGAAGAAATTCCAGAGGAAATCATCTCTGGGGTCCAATATTCTCAATTGTGGTAACTAAATAGAAGCAACTAAATCAACTATCTTGGAAAGGTATTTAAAGACCTATCATTTTAAAAGTGATTATCCTTAAGTGTATAGCCTTGCTTAAATAATATCTACCTTGAAAGTTCTTATAAATATTTTCCATTAGTTGTATTACACAGGTTAATGAGTTTGAATGTTCATATAACCAATTTCAAGGGGGCAGATGGAACCCAGTGACTGAAGTTTGTTTTGTATTGGAACAGAATGTAATAAGATTAAGTCTTACATTTGATATTTTAGAACTGTTTTCACTTTATAGGCCCCTGAAGGAATTTTCTGCTTCCCCCACAATCATTTGCACAAGGTATCCACACCTGATCTGTTCCATTTCTCTGTGCATGATATTTGTAAATTGCATTCAGAGAGGAGCAGTTTTTCTCTATAAATGAGTCTCTGCCTCATTTCTCAACTATGGAATCTTTCTCCACAGCCTCAGAGTATTTCATTTGTTTCATTCTAATGCTTGAACTTCCACTGTACCTGCACTGGGATAATTACATCACTGCCCAGATACACTGCCTTCTTCCCCCTCCTAACGGCAAATGCACACACCACAGAAGGGACCCTGGAAATCATCTAGTGCAGTCCCATCAACTAACAAATAAGAAAACAGGCTCTAGGGGATAAATAGGTTTGTCCAAGGTTACACGAGAAATGAACGGCAAACCTAGGAACAGGCCTTCCCAACATTAGGCTGTTTCCCGTGTACTGCCAGCCAAAATGAACATCTGTGCAGGGTCTCAGCCAAGGAAATGAAAGAAGAAAAAAAAAAAACAAAAAAAACAAACAGTGTGACAGTGCTATGGGGAAATGGTAAACTTCATGCAAAACAGCAATTTTTCTCATCGTTTTGGGAGGTGGCCTACAGTTCTTACTCTTCCTTGCAAGGTTCAACATTACTTCCACAGCAAAAGAGCATTCAGTGGCCAGCTTTCAGTTCCAGGGCCAGTAGAGTAAATAAGATGAAAGCTCTGAGCTTAATTGGAACTTCTCTTGTAAAAGGGAATGAAGGGTCACTGAAATGTCAAAATATTTTCCAGTGATCTGGGCAACTTACCTTTGCTCCAAGTAATTGCCAAAATTTTCAGTATGACATTTGCATTGTGAAGGGCTTGCAGGGAATAGAAATCACAACAAGCCTGGTTTTCATCCTTGGTGAGGACGAAAATTGGGAGCTCCCACTGAGGGCTTTTGCAATATTTTGTTTTCATTTTTCTCAATCATTTCTTTTGGCTTAAAGTGTGGCTTCCAAGCTATTTAATGAACTATAGTTTTCCTATGTAGAACTTGTTGTCATTAAATAACCCCAGAATCTAAACTGCAGCAAATTATTGGGACAAATTTATTGGTTTTAAAGCTGTCAAGTGAATGTTCACACAATAAAATTAATAATCAAATTGACAACAAAGCCATACTCACGGTCATGTCTTAAGGGATGAAAGGGATGTTCATTTTGATATTTTTAATTAATGGTATCTAGTATGTACTTCTAATTAATCATTTGTTTTCTTGAAGAAGAGAAAGAATCTGGCTGCACTCTTTTATTTCATGATTTTATGATTTGGGGCTACATTATTTTGGGGTTGAAGTGTAACTTTCTTCATACTTTTTAATGCATAAAGTATATTTATCATATTCATATTGTCTCAGGACAAACAGTTGTAGACTAATCTACCACAAATTGACTTTGATAGTTATTTGGCATGTATGTCACATGTATCCTCCATGTCTGGTGAGGGGAGCCCCAGAAGATAGACTTTGTTACTCATTGGCATGTCTCCCTTTTGCAGTTCATTCACCAGAGTCTCAGAGTGGTTGAGAAATTTGAGACTGTACATCTACTGCCTGGCTGAGTTGAAAGTAAGCCCAAGTGTTTCTGACTCTACAGCTTTCATTTTTTCTCTTTGCCAAGAGACATCTAGCAACCACTTAGCAGGAGTTTATTTATTCATTAATTAACTTACTCATAAAGCATTAATCAATCCTCACAATGCGTGTACCAGACAGGTTCTGACAGCACAACAATGAATAAGATCCAGAACCTGCACTGGGGGTGGGAGGTGGAAATAATTTACTTGGAAATAGATGACTATTGGACGATGTACCCACCATGACCACGAAGCTACGCATGCAAAGCTATGTACACAAAGCCAGCCATTATAAAGAATACTTTGCCTACTAATAACAAATTTAGGGCTGGGGATAGCTCAGTGGAATAAGCGCTTGCCTAGCAAGCGCAGGGTCCTGAGTTCGATCCCCAGTACCGCAAAAGAAAAAAAAAAAAAACAAATTTCATTTATTTCCCCACCAAAGTCATTTTGTTGGCATTCCTTGAGTTACTTTGTGTAGTTAAAAATAGTAGAACTATTTCTTTAATGCTTTTAGTACTTTGAATTATAATAATTCAGGTTGGTGATCTGCCTAGTGGCCACCAAACAGATTTTACTTTATTTACTTACTTTGCTGATGTTTGAGGCAACGACTTCATAAACGATAAGGCACCCGAGATGACAGTCCCCCCAAGGTGTGACAGGGTCCCAGAACATGATCGAGAGAGCTCTGTTCTGGCGGGAAGCCAAGGAAGGCAGGGCTTTGCTTCATCTGTGTCCCCTCATGTGTATTGTTCTTATAAACAAAACATCTTCCCTTGAAAACCAATAACGAAGGTATTACTTCAGTCTGAACATTTTTTCACGTTTTTATTTTTTCCATAAACATCTGTTCAACTACTAGATATTCAATAAAGTTCTCATTGTCTAGCTTTCAGGTACAGATAGAAGCATTAATGTGTGGAGAGGATGCACATTTATTGGAAGGAAGCCTTTCAATAAATGTGTATAATGAGTCATTTTACCATCCAGAAATTGGACATCAGAGCTGTTTTGCATACTTCAAAGAGCTTTAAATAGGATCAAATGAGGTAATATATGCAAAATAATTTTGCGGTCTATCAGATAAATATTATAGCTCTCATAAAAGTAAAATTATGTGTCCCAAAGAATATTGTTCACAAATTGAGAAGTATGTGGCTTGGGCCTAGATTGACTAAAGGATCTTGTTTCTGCAATAAATTCTAACTGACTAGACATTTGAGTGGTGTGAGTACCTTCCTGAGCATATTTGCTTTATAAGGTCAGATGTTGAGATTTTTTTCTCTTAGCAGGGCACACTTACCCTGCCCCTTTAAAAGCATATATATTTTAATAAACTAATATTTTGGAAAATAATTCTAATTTATTGTAACTAGATACTAACATTTGATCTTTCTAGAACCCATGTATCTCCAACAATAAAAGCAAAAACAAGTTAATATCTTTAACACAATCAAATTAAAGTCTAAAATCTTTTTAAACTAAGTCTTTAACTTGCTACAAAGCTGAACCTCTGGCTAAAAGGATTCTGCAAATCTGCCATGCTGTACTTAAACACTTTTCAATTTAGGATAGGAAGTAAGTTAGAATTAAATGATTAAATATGAGCTTTAGTTGCTATGAAAGTTTCAAACAACCACATTAAAGGAGTCATGCCTGTGTTGTCAGCAGCTACACCACAGCATAAAATGCTGAAGGAGCAAGTAATTAATGATCTCAGGTGCATCTGAGCACTGAGCACAGGGTTTTTCATGAGGAGATGTATCTGAGGATTGAGCTGGCTGGTGCTAACGAAAGTTACCATGGAGCTTCTATCGCCTCTGGGAACATGTCAATACTTCTTCCTAATTTGAGTTACTACTTCCAAAGGCTATAAAAGGCAACTGAATTTTGTGTGCACCTCTTAGAAAAGGAAAGGCAAACAGTCAGTGAAAAATTGGTATTATAAAATTATCACATAGCCTGCATTTGAGAATGATGGGAAAAATACAGGTCAGGGGAAAGCTATTCTTCTATTTCCAGAAAAATGGCAGAAACTGGCAATAAAGTTTCATTGTTCCTGAAATCAGAGTGCTGTGATATAGCCGTTCTGAGAGAAGCATAGAATTCTGCAGATGAATTCTTCAGGCAGCAGATGAATTCTTCAAACTACACTGACCATCCGTGGAAATAAATTGGGGCAGGCATAGATGGAGGGCAGGGCATTGAATTCTGGGCTTGAGCTCAAAGTTGGGTTTGGAGCCCAGCACAACCACTTATCCTGTAAAGGTTAGTTTTTCTTTCAAACATTTTCTTGAAATTTTCATTCTGTTATTCATTTTGCTATCATGTTATTTTTAAATTTCAAAGATCTACCTTTTTTTCTCAAATTCTATTTATAGCTTTCTATTCTTGCTTTCTGGATTAAGCATACTCCCCTACCTCTCTGAGGATTTTAATGTTTAATTGTTCAGTTTTTATCTGCCTACCGCACTGCTTTTGTTGCCTTTGAGTCATTCTTTTTACCTCGTGTTCCTCTTAGATGCTCCTGTTCACATTACAGCCTTTCCTCAAAGGAACTGTGATTCTTAGCTTCTCATCTTAGAAAATGAAACAGTAAAATGTAGGTCAATCATTGTGTATAAATGCACAAGGATTATCAAGGAGCAGCCTGTGGCAGACTTTCCATTTGCTGGCTTGTGTAGGAAATGAGTGTGAATTTTTCCAGTTACTTAATGCCTAAATTCCCAGATCTGCCTGTTATACTGAGTCCAGAATCTCTCCGGCTCAATGTTTTTGGAAAGCAAAGCTCCATCTTTGTCTTCTGTTGGGATTAGGGAGACTCCTGAGATCTAAATGCATTTTGTACAGACTTAATTGGTCTCTGCCTCTACCTTCTGTTTTTCTTCCCACTCTCACATGATAAGGTGCTCATGGTTTGAGCTTTTTTTATGAATAAACCTTCCTGCCCAAACTGCTGGTAGTAAAGTCACCTTTCTCAGGTCCACTTCATCTGTCATCTCTTCTGCAGTAGCTTTCTAACTTTCAAAGTTGTTTTACTGTTGTCTTCTTTCCTGTTGTCTTTATTTTTTAGTTTTGTGCCTGTTATGGCTCGTATCTGGATGTCCTCCCAAGGCCTCATTCTGTCATAGGTGGTGCTTTTGGGAGGTGGCTGGATTTAGGGTGTATGACGCTGGGAGGTTGTGATGCTAGGATTAAGGGTGTGAGTGCTATTCACATTAAAGGTGGGTAGCCTGGATGAGATACAAGGGACAGAAAGACTGTAGTTGCTTATTACCGGTAGCTTGCTGCCTTGCTGTCTTCTGCTTTCTGCCTGTCTTGAACTGTTTCACCTGTGATACCCCCTGCTACACTACCCTCCTTAGAGCCAGCTGATGATGGACTGAAACTCCTACAAACAGTGAGCTAAAAAACCTTTCCTTTTTAAAGTTTAGGTATTGAGTATTTTGTCTCAGCAATGGGAAAAGTAACTAAGACAATGCCTTTAAAAATTCTTCTACTGTTTTGTAGGAGTTTGGGGAAGGAATAAACATATGTGCTTGGAGTGCCACGCGTAGCTGGCCTCAGGGTTTTGTATTTTTAATGTGGTATTTAAAAAAATTGATTCCAGAAAGTAATGTATGTTAGTATAGATAACTTGTTACTTAAGTTATAAATTATAATTTTAAAAGTTCAGATATTCACTGCCTGTGAAAATTAGCATTTTGGTTATTTTCTTGAAGTCATTTTTTCTAAAATTAATTTTTATATAATTGAGACCATATTGTACTTGTAATTTTGTATCTTATTCTTTTGTTTTTATTCAACTTCATAAAGATTTTCCATGTTATTAAAACAATTTATAAACATTACATTTATAAGCTATATTATGTTGATTTCCATATACTGCTGTTTCTTTGGCTATGTGATTATTATTGGACGCTTGGGATGTTTCTCTTTATTTTCTTAAAAGATAAAAAGCAATTTGAGAAAGAAAATCTCTATATAAAGTCATTTATGTATTTCTGAAATATTTTCAAGGATTAAATTTCAGGAAATAAAATTATTCAGTCAAAAATATGAACATTAAGACCATTGATACATATCACAGCACCTATTCTGTATTTTTGGTATTTATTAGAAATTAACTGTAATTTAGCAGAGTAGTTGCTTAGCTTTTCCTAATTATCTGGTACTCTCTTGACACTTGCCGTGTCACAGAGAAGGCAAGGGCAGAGCATCCCTGACTTTGCCTCCACCTCTGTCCTCATGGCCAAGTTCATCTTTCACACCTGCAAGGCCTTTGGTCAAAGAATAAGTGAGGCCTTCCAGGGAATCGGCTCCTACCTTCACTTCTCATACCAGGCTCTTCCCTGGAGCACATGTGTGTGTATATCAGTGTCTGCACATCTGATTGCATCCACACCTCCACTAGCCTCATCCTGGGGCTCTCTCATCACTGAGGGTATCCACACTGGCAGTGCAGTCCACCTTTGGGAGGAAAATTTAAGGCCCCTTTCTTTTTTTTTTTTTTTTGGCAGTACTGGGGATCGAACTCAGGACCCTGCGCTTGCTAGGCAGGCGCTTATTCCACTGAGCTATATCCCCTTAAGGCCCCTTTCAACAGAGTATTTAATACAGTCTGGAATGCCAAGGGGAGGGTGTGATGTGCCAGTCGGCACTTCTCATCCCTTTCACTCTGCCTTTTGGGAAGGGGAAAGCAGCAGAGAAGCCAGAGTAGGGCCTCCACCTCTGAGCCGAAGGGCAGCCACCTCGGTCTAAGCATTACTTACAGCCCATAGTTAACCCACACTCTGAGAACTGCATAATGGAATGTGCCCAGTCAAGGACAGGAATGAAGAGGCAGTCTGCCTTCCCTCCAAATATGGCTGCTTTGCATGGGAAGAAGAGGGTAACATGGGGAACAATAGGAAGTAGGTGTGGGAGGAAAAGGGAGGGACCAAAAGTAATATCTTGTCATTTTTCAAAGGAAACAGATAGATTGGTGATCTAACTAGGCTTGTGTTTTCTTTTACGTGTGTGAAAAATAGACCCCAAATATAATACTGTAGTAGGCTATGTATTGGCCACTCAAAGGCGTTAAATCCCAATCCCGGGAATTTGTAAATAGTACTTTATTTAGAAGACTGCTTCTAGAGGCAATTAAGTTAAAGAGTTTAGGCAAGACAGTCATGCTAGAGCATCTAGATGGTCCTAAATACCATTATGAGCAGACTTAAAAAAGAAATCAAAGAGGGTAATTCAGATGCACGGAGGAGGAGGCAGTGAAGACGGAGCGGAGAGATCTATTTAGGAGCTAAGGCAAGCCGATGGCTGCCGGGAGCTGGAAGAACAGAGGGCCAGATTCTTCCCAGGAGCCTCTAGAGGGAGTTGGGCTCTGCTGGGACTTTGACTTTGGACTTCTGCCTTCGTAATGGAGAAAGAATACATTTCTGCTGTTTTAAGCTGTCTAGTTTGTGGTAATCTTTTGTAGAAACCATGGGAAATATCTTCATATACTATTAAATGAAAACTGGTATCATTACTTTCCTTTGTACCACCTTATACATGAGTTTCAAGAAACAAAATTAGTCATATTTTGGTCTGACCACGTATTTTTCTAAAGGGTCAGGCAAAAATTTTAATATTCTGAGATAGATGCTACTCAGGACCAAGGTCCTGGGATTATTATTCTTGGGATTGTTGCAGTTTAGCAGAGAATGATCCCTCATTCTACTAGTGCAAGCAATACAATAGAAGGCCCAGGTTCTAGACTTTGCAATTATAGCGTGACTGCACTGTTAGATCTATCACTTGCTAGCTGTGTGATCTTGGACATATTACATAGCCTGCTGCCTTGAAACATGGAAATAAATTTGTGCTGCTTCCATCTGCACAGACATGTTAGAAGGTACAGTGTGTCCTTCATGCAGGTTTCCCCGATCAAGTCCAAGCTTCCCGTATGTGTGCAATGCAGTGCAGGGCCTCAGGAACTCCAGCAACTCAGTAAAGAGTGTAGGGCAAAGCGTGCATGTTTTTCAAGTTTTGGATTATTTTATTCATATTACAATATCAATGGTTTTATAGTCATTTTTAAAACCATAGGAATGAATGTTTAATGGTGCATATTTATGCATTATGGCCAATAAGTGAGGGTGATTTTTTTAAAAATTCAGAACAGCACTTTATATGTATAACTTTTAGGAAATACATGGGTAAATAAGTTCTTTTATGAATACATACTCCCCATATTTGTGGGACATATATTTAAAAACCTTCTGTGGGTACCTAAACCATGAATAGGACTGGAACTTCTATAGACCATGTTTTTCCTATTCCTTCATGTCTATGATAAAGTGTAACCTATATGTTAGGGACTCTAAGGTACTAACAACAACAATAAAGTAGAATGATCATAACAATATATCATAACAGAAGTTATTCAAAACTTGTGAACATGTTTATCTTTGAAATTTTTCCTTAACATTTTCATACCATAGTTGACCACATGTAACTGAAACTACAGAAAACAAGTCAGTGAATTGGGAGAATGGGGACTACTGGATTTCTTTCTGTCTCATTGGACACAAAAAATATAGGGGAAAAGGCAAAAGGAATACAGTTTTCAAAATAGTGAAAAAAAATAGGATTCATGATTTGATGTTATTATTGTAGTGAGGGAAGGTTTACATCTAGAAAGAAGTCTATGTCTTTACTGTGGGAAAGAAATCAATTGAAAACCACCCGGGCTAAGCAATCCTCATTAGAGATCTTAAAGAGTGGAGCAGTGAACACTAAAAGTTTCATGAACAGCAGCAGACCATCCCCAGCCTATCAAACTGGATAGAGGCCAATATTCACAGCTGCTCTTTCTTCTCAACTTTGTGCAACAGCCTTCTCTGAGGAATCAGCGTCATGCTATATTTCTTAGGGAGGATGGAATTCTTCTGAATTATTCTAAAATTAAAATATCACCAAATATTTTCAGATGTTCACTTTTAAACTATGCCTTTAAAAAACATTTTATCGCTCCTTTTAGAGGTTCATTAGAGGGTTAGGTTGGGCTGAAGGATAATGATAATGAGTCCTGAGCAACAGGAAGTGGATTAGGTGATGGGTGGGCCGGATGTCCTGCTGCTGGGGTGTGAAGAGCTGAACTCCTTTGTTTCACTGCTGCTCTGTGATAGAGGAGGATGATAAACAGGTGGATTAAAAAAGGAAGGGCATTCAAAAACTGGAACTTAGTGATAAAGTGATGGATAAAGGTAGACTCTCTCTTAAAAAAAAAAAAGAAAATCTTGGCTAGTGCAGTAGGAGTGGAATGGAGTCAGAGGTTTTCTTATAAATGGTTAGCAGTCAACTTCCTGTATAAAGAGCCAGCTTTGTAACATTTGATGATGTGTGTACAGTAAGTACTGACAAGATGGCTCGGATAAGCTGCCAGTGTAATATCAAATGGCTTATGAAATTTCCGAAGCCTTAACTAACAGTTACTGGGCCACACTGGTACAAACTGGATTCAGTACACTAACAGGTAGAGGTCTGTGTGGTAGCATCTCTGGTCTGTCTTTGACCTTGTAAATCAATTGCTGTAAGCAGTAGCACTCTGAGAATGTGTTGCTGAGTACAAGCCCATTCTGATTTTTGTGGACTATGTGATTGCCTCTGAGGTCCAGGCAGTATGGCATCATGAAGTGTGCATCCTGGCCTTATACAATGGGATACCAGCTTTTTTTTTTTTTTTTTTTTTTTTTTTTTTTTTTTTTTGCCCATAGGGATCCAGGAAATACATATTTAGCCTACTATCACTGAGGAATTGTTTATAACATAGAATTACCTCTATCAGCTGTGGGATTCTGTTGATCTATAGCAGTTTCTATGTGCAGATACACTTGTGGAAAGGATTCCTCCTTCCTTACCATGCCACTTTTACCTTATAAGAGGACATTCATATGCTAATCTGTCAAAAATAGTGAAATGAGACTTCCAGCATGTTGAAATTCTCAGACTTTCTGAGTTGTTCCAGGTGGCAGAGATAGATCTCAACCCAATTTCAAGGGGTTCCAGGTTCCTGTGGACTCCAGGCTTTAGAGGTTCTACATCTGATTGACCACATGTATTAGTTACTGTGATTGACCATAGCTGAGACCTGTCTCCTAGAGAAACAGGGAAGGGAAGAGGTCCTTAGAGTTGATGTCCTCCTGGACAGAATGAACTACACTGCTATCTTCTGGAGAGTGTTGAAGACCGAATCTAAAATATTAAACAGCAAATTTTGTGTCAACTAAAGTGTTGATTTCAGGTAGAGAGAGGGAGCCAAATAAAGATGCACATAAAAGCAGAGAAATCAGGAAATGAAGCTGTATAGCTGTATAATCAGGTACAGGAAAAGGAAGGGCTCTGGAGTCATTCTTTAAAGGGACAGATAGGAGATGATTTTAGCTTTGTAAGCTATATAATCACTGCCACTACTCACAGCACAAATACAGTCATAGACAATATAAAAATGAATTGCCAGGCGGTGTTATAGAAAACTTCATAAAAACTAATGGGGATTGTACTGGACTATGGGTTGCCAGCCTCTGCTATAGAGGATAAATGCACCCCACTGTGATGTCATCCAAGGAAGTTCTGCAGGGGGTTCAGTTCTGTTCATGGCCCTGTGGGTTCATTTAAAGGGGATGAAGTGGCATATATTGAGAATATATTGTGCCGCTTTCTTCCTTGGCTGTTTCTCAAGTTTCCATACCTTCCATGATGCTGATGAAAGCCAAAGATTTCAAGTAATGATGGCCAATTGTGAATGGTAAGAATAATTCCTTTTTGTATTTAAATTCTTTTATGAAAACAATGACAATTTGTGTGAAAAAGTGAAGGTACATTTATAAAAAACACTCCATTAGGTCTAGCTTTAGATGGAAACTGGATTTGGGGTTTTCTTCCTTTTGAAATTTTCCCCTTTTCTAAAAATAGAGAATAAACTATGTACCTCTGATGAAATAGAATATATCTTTTCTGCTTCTGATTTTGTGAGAAGATTTTTATTAACAGGAGTCACTAAGTATGTTCTTGACAAGAGATAATGATATTGGCGATGTAATCTTAGAATTTCTAAAGGAAAAAGTCATCCCACAAGCTCAGCCAAGGACATAAATGTCATATTGTAGATATATGATACCCTCCAACTATTTGGATCAGGACTGGACAATGAACTAACACGATTATATTAGTTTTCCAGGACTGCTACATGAAAGTACACACACATCAAAACTTAAAACAGCAGAAAGAATTCCCTCACAATTATGAAAGCTGGAGATCCAAGCACAAGGGTTTAGGAAGAAGTCCTTAAGAGAGGGTCCTTCTTTGCCTCTTCCCGCTTCTGGGAGCTCCAGCCCTACTTGTCTTATAGAAGAATCAGTCCAATATCTGCTTGTGTCTTCACAAAGCCATTTCCTCTCAGTGCCTGTGCTTAAATTTCCCTCTTCTTGTGAAGCCATGGACATAAGAGATTAAGTGTTCACCCTGATGACCTCATCTTGATTATATCTACTTGGTTGTATCTACAAAGATCCCATTTCAAAATAAGCTGACATTCAGATTTTCAGGTATGGAACTCAATAAGTCTTTTTGGAGGGTACAATTCTACTGATAATTATGACCAAAATTTATAAATCAAGACTGAACACAAAATAATGGATCAAGCCAACCCTATTCCCTGTCTTGGGATTTGGAATTGAAAGCATTTTGTAAGGAGGCAATAGAGCAGTAATGCTGAGCCTTTTAGAGACCAAGTGCCCAAGCTACACCCCGAACCCACTTACTTATCACAAAGGGCCAACACTGCAGTTAAACCTGATACTGAGGATTTATTTTAGAAAAGCAAACTCATACATTTAGCTCATGTGTCGACAGAGAGGGCTTTGTGTGCTTTCTTTGGCACATATGTCATAGTCTGCCATCAGTGTTATAAACTATAATTATGTCAGCCAAATAGAGGTCTGAACAATATGGTGGATAAGAATGAAAGAAAGATGATGTGTAGAGACCAACAGGGATCAAGAGAGATGGTTAGAAAGAGAATGAGTAGTTTGCACAGCAGCTTCTATGCTACAACTAAGCATCTTTACAGTCAACTCTGTTTCCCTACAGATGGTAATTCCACCCAAGTGGCATTTTGTTGCTTGAAAAAAAAAAAAGAACAAACTCCTAGCAACCTGTTCTTTTGTCCACAAGGCTCAGGGAGTTAGGCTTAGGCAGGAAGGTGGGACAAGGGAAATGAGTAAGCAAAGGGCAGAAGCTGCAACTGCTTCATTTTCTAGTTTGCTTATGTCTGGCTGATGTTATTTGCTCTTGGCCATGGATTCTCATTGGCAGCATTTCTTGGTAAAAACACACTGACCTTCAAGTCCTGCTAGAGAAAAGGGTAAGAAAAGCTCATATTGATATTGATTCTTTCATTAAGCCATGCATCTTTCATTCTCTTGGACCTTCCTAGAGCGATAGATTGATAAGTAACCCCCCCACACCTTTTCTCTCTCTCACTTTACAAAATCACTCTCCACACTTAACTAAAGTCTGCCTTTCAATGTATATTTAGCACAATATGAATTGTTTGCTAGGTCAATAAAAGACAAGGTAATGGGAAATCAAATATTACACATTTCTTAATATTCTCTAATGTACATACCAACAATTTTTATATCAGAAGCAGTGTCTCAAATGCATCATAGATTTCCTCTCAGAGAGAAAGCCCACTTGCAGGCTCATGGCATCCTCTTCTCTATTACTGGAGATTAGTGTCACTCAATTTAAAAATATCTGGAAATATTAGTTACTAAGTTAAATATCAATGTTAATAATATTTTCAACTGTCTTGGGCAAAATATTCTGTAGCAGAGCAAAACAAATTGCATGCAGCCTCAGCTTTTTCCCCAGATCAATAGAAACACTCGTGTGGCTTTTCAGCATTCCAAGAAGGTGACTTAATAGATTCTTCAATTAAAATTTCCTATGTCAACCCCCAGAAACCTGAAAATCTGAAAATTTTTTAGAAATAACTTTAATCCTCTTTAATGCATTTGCTTTTTGACACTTTTAAATCTAGTTACAAGATAGGAAAAAAATCTTTTTATCTTAGAAGCTTTCAGGATGGAAAATTTTGCCCTTGTTTCCTGAAGATAATGCCTTTATTTTTGTTTGTGACTTTCTGTTTGAAGTAGCAAGACTAAAATAAATCCTAAAGTCTGCTACTTTTGACTTTGCCATGCAATTTCCACCCAAAAACCTTCATTCACAATACTTAACAATCGCTATTTCTGGTGTATGGGTGTCCCATTTCCTTGAGAAGCCTTTTCTAATTGCCAGATGGTTTTGGGCGTGCCTTGATATAACCTTACTAGCTCAGTGGTACAGTTGCATTAACTCTCAGGATCTGAGAATGATGTAGCAATGCAATCATATAGGAAGATGCATCTTGGGGAAAGAACCTCTATTGTGCAGTTACAAGGTACATTTAAAATGAGTAGTGCTTTATTCTAACTTTAGGAAAATTAGTTCTGTGTTCGAAAAAGCCAAATTATGTTAAACAATTCCATTTAACACACTGTGAGAATTTATATTTTGGAAATATATTTTAATTAGACATCAAATAAAAATCAGATACAGAATCATGTGGAAGCATATGAAAAAAAGTTAATAGGAAAATAAGCATGCCAGTAGCTGTTTTGTATTTGGGGTATTTAGTTTATTTTTTATAAATGTAGATGTTTTGTGTATTTCTCTTTGATCATTTATTTACTGTAACTTCATCCTGGTGGTAAAGATAAATCTATAGCATAATTAAGCCCATACTTTTCCATTCCTAAGCTTCATTTATGGGAAGAGATGGAAAATAAATGAAAAACAGGTTGTAGTAATTATCTCTGAATAAATGCTCTTTGTTGTTTCTGTATGTTTTATACAAATTTGATGTTATCATATTAAGAGGGAAGGAGCCATTGTTGTATAAATTTTCTCTCAGATGCCACTGACAATTTACTTTGTTTTATATTTTTATTTTTTTATTTTTTTATTTTTTTTATTTTTATTTTTTTGGCGGTACTGGGAATCGAACTCAAGACCCTGCGCTTGCTAGGCAGGCGCTTATTCCACTGAGCTACATCCCCAGCCCTGTTTTATATTTTTAAGAGTTACCAGAAAATTGATCTCATGTTTGCTTTTAAAACCCAAACCTGCTGTGTGTGACAGCACACACCTGTCATTTCAGCATTCAAGAAGTTGAGGCAGGAGGATTGCTGTGAATATGCGGCTAGCTTGGGCTACACTGTGAGCTCAAAGCCAGCTTGGGCTACATAGGGAGATAGTATCTCAGAAAACCTCAAAGAACTATACCAAATTTTTCTTTCATTGTATAGCTCGTGAATTCCAAGTATTTTTCCTTCTTTGGAGATTCAAAGAAAACAGTCTCTATTTAATAAGATCTATCTGGATTCTGGAAATGGAATACTTGGTTTCATTTCCTGGCTCTGCTAGTTATTAGCTCTAAGATCATAGGCGAGTGGTACATGGTCTCTCTTTACCTCAGTTCCCTCCTATGCAAAGGGAAAAATGGAATAATGGTGTTATTTTCCCCTTTGGATTATAAGAACATCTGGCAAAATTGGCACATATGAGTGATGGCTCTTAATGTCATTCACATAATGATTAGCTGACCTGCTCCTCATGGCGAATATTTCATGGTGAACACTTACCTGTCAAATGCATTCATCAAAGCCACCAAGTTATACAAAATACAACATAATGTTAATGACACCCCTGGAACATATTTTGTCCTGCAAGAATGATGTCTCCTGATGTGTAATTTTGAGGCCTTGATCCATCTATTTCCATTTTATACCTATCACAGCACATCATCAAGGATTGTGCAGAACTTCCAAGTCATGTTAGGAAGAGAAATTTCCTCTTTGCATTTCAGGAGAGAGAAAAATATTTTCCACTGTAAAGAAAATAAATGAAAATAAATGTTCTTTCTACAGAGATGTGATGAAGTTGAACTAAGCAATGTAGTCAGTCTGATGTTCTGCAAATTATTTAAAAGACAGAAGTTATTGGAGAGATTACGGAGTTTTATTTGTGCTGCTCAAGTGAAGTATAACTCCTGTTAGCGAATGGTTATAATTGAATGTTTTGGCTCTATTATCACTGCAACATTTCCATTGGCTGTTCCCCTGGTGCATGTTGCTTTCTGAAGTGTATTTTGTATAGGGTAAAGAAGGGTAAGATACTTTGTTTTTTATTCTGTAATTTAGGACACTGCCTCTGTGATCCAATGTGATGAAGTCAATCATGGCCTTAGCATTTCTGAGCTCACCCATAGACATCAACACTCAAGAGGAATTGATACTCAGTTGGACTAAACTCAAAGAAACACTTTGAACTTGAAGGCTCAGGAATTTGTGTTTATTTTTCTGTTTCAAAATGATAACCACCTGCTGCCTTGCCACAGTTTTGTTTCTCCCAGTCAAAATAATGTAGCTCTTAAAAATTCATTTTCTCCACTGAGAAGCACAACATCAGGAAAACATGTTCTTTTCTATTTCTTTATTTTTTGTTTGTTCCCTAAACTGATCACCACAACCTAAGGGTAAAAAGAAATTAATTCAATCATTATAAATATAGCATGAGGCAGATTTAGGAATTTTTTAGTGTATAATAGGATCACATCATCCTTCTCTGGCCCCAGTGAAACTGTTGCCAATAGCACAGAGAAGACATCTGAAGTTTCCTAGTTATAATTTTACATTGCTAACAATCACTTGCAAAAACAGCATTCAAAAGATGAAATGCTTCTCCATATTTGCTCAAAGAATGGTGAAATTATGATGTGTAAATGTTTATAAAAGCTTTAATTAGCACCTTAGAATTCCACATAGAGATCTGTAAATAAATGGTAGATTGAAATCTAAAAAGTACCTTTGAAACCCTTAGTGTGCAAAGTACTTTTAATTAAGCGCTAGCACATTACCCTGACTCACTTATTTCTAGGAACTCCTGTAATTCTGTACTCCAGCTTCTGTTCCTCTTTTCTGCCTATCATCTTCTTCCTGCCACCTTTTTAACTGCCTGCTTATGCATCAGATTGTCATTTTTTCATGGGCTATCAATGACTTCCTCTCAGATTTTAGTTTTTCTTTTTTTTCTGTTTATTTTTAAACTGTATCACCATCTTTCAATAAGAATTGCAAATCCCTAGTGCCCTTAGCATTGCACAATATTTTTCTAGTTTTAACTTAATTAATTGTTGATTTTGGTCCACAATCTAAATTCTCTATGTTCTCTGGTCTTGCGTCGCTGGAGACAGTCATGCTGATTGCAGGCTCTAAAAATTCACGGATTATATATATTTTTTCACTTTTATTTTAAAAGTAAAGAAACAAAAACATATTAACAAACACACAAAGTAGCATAAGAATAGTACAATCATAACTGAGTTACAGACAAGGTGACAGGGAATCAACAATGGTTGTTGCATTACATATTGATAACTTCGAAGTGTATACTCAGGAAAACAGATATAGACATGCAAAATTCATCAAACAAGTAATCATCAACTATTCCTTATAATAAAGTGACCTAAGTCCGTAGTACAACTATGTTAGATATGCTGCATATACATACATACTTACTTACATACATAGATAATTATCCCTTTCTTCCTTTTTTGTTTTTTTAATATAATTTTTCTTTTTAAAGTGTGAAAGAAAAAAGAACTACATCATCAAAAACAACAACAAAAACAAAACAAATCAAAACAAAACTAAAAAAAAGCAGAAAGCATTGACAAAGAGACACAAAGTAGCACAATAACAGTATAATCAGAATTGAATTATAGACAAAGCAACAGGAAACCAACAATAGTTGTTGAATTGCATATTGATATCTTCAAAGTGTATGCTCAAGAAAACACACACATACAAGATAGATCGAATAACCAGTCATCAACTATTCCTTAGCATTAAGTGACATAAGACAATAGTAGAACCATGTTAGCCATCCTGCACATGTGTATATACGTATAAACATACATACATTTTTGCCTTTCTTTTCTCCTTTCCCTCATCTCATCTGTTCTTTACTTTTGAACAGATTTCCTTCATGTCACTTAGTTTATATTCCCACTCTCAGATTCTTACACCAGTGACACAATATGGTGCTTGCACATGTACCTCTGATTTCACTTATGAGTATGGTGTCTAATTGTGACCATTTGTCTACAAAGGCCCCAAATCTCTCCCTCTTTATAGCTGCATAATATTCCATTATATAAAAATGCCACAGTTTTTTAATCCAGTCTTCTGTGGATGGACATTTGGGTTGCTTCCACAATTTATCTATTACAAATTGCACTGCTATAAACATGGGTGCACATATATCAGAGTGATATGATGTTTTCAGATCTTCTGGGAAAATACCCAGAAGGGGAACAGCTGGTTTGAATGGAACCTCTAGAACTAGTTTGCTGAGAAATCTCCAAACTGCTCTCCACAGGGGTTGCACCAGTCTTCAATCCCACCAGCAGTGTAATAGAGTCCCTATTTCTCCACAGCCTCGCCAGCATCTGTTATTGGATGACTTTTTCATACTGGCCAGTGTTACTGGGGTGAGATGAAATCTCAATGTTGTTTTTATTTGCATTTCTCGAATGACTAAAGATGAGGAACATTTTCTCATATATTTATTTGCCATTTGTATTTCTTTATCTGAGAAGTGTGCATTCATCTCAGATGCCCATTTCTGGATTGAGTCTTTGAATTTGGACAGGTACATGTTTTTTAATTCTTTGTATGTTCCAAATAGAAGACCTTTGTCTGAGGAACAGCCAGCTAGGATTTTTTCCCAATTTGTGGGTTTTCTTTTTACTTTGCTGGTGATTTCTTTAGATGTGCAAAAACTTTTCAGTAGGATGAGGTCCCAATTATTGATTATTTGAAGTGTTTCCCTTGCAGTTTCATTTTTCTTCATGAACTGTCTCCTACTCCTATGTCTTCAAGATTTTTACCTACTTTCTTTTCCAATAGGTTTAGAGTTTCTGTTTTAGTGTTGAGGTCTGTGATCCATTTTGACCTGAGTTTGGTGCATGGTGATAGACTGGGGTCTATTTTCAGTTTTCGGCAAGAGGCAAGCCAGTTTTTCCAGCACCATTTATTAAACAGGTCATCTTTTTTCCAGTGAGTTTGGTTGGCCCCTTTGTCAAATATTAGGTGGCTGAGTGTGTTTTTCGTTATGGTTGCATCTTCCAGTCTGTTCCATTGATCCTCAGGTCTGTTTTTCAGCCAGTACCAGGTTGATTTTATTACAGTTGATTTGTAGTATAATTTCAGGTCAGGGATTGTTATTCCACCTGACTTGTCCTTGTTGCCCAGAATTGCTTTTGCTATTCTGGGTATCTTCTGGTTCCAGATGAATTTAAGGCATATTTTCTCTAGATCTGTGAGGTATGCTAATAGCAGTTTAATGGGAATTGCATTGAATCTGTACAACAGTTTTGGTAGTATGGCCATTTTCACAATGTTGGTTCTTCCTAACCATGAGCAGGGTATGTTTTTCCATTTATTGAAATCCTCTTCGATCTCCTTTTTCAGAGTACTGTAGTTTTCACTGAATAAATCTTTCACATTCTTTGTTAGATTGATTCCTAAGTATTTCAATTTCTTGGATGCTATTGTAAAAGGTATGGTTTCCTCAATTTCTCTCTCAGTCTGTTTGTTGTTCGTGTACAGGAATGCTATTGATTTTTGGGTGTTGACTTTGTATCCAGCTGCTCTGATGAATTTGTCAATTAATTCCAGGAGTTTTCTTGTGGAGTTTTTGGGGTCCTCCATGTATAGTATCATGTCATCTGCAAATAGTGATAGTTTGACTTCTTCCTTTCCTATCCTTATTCCTTTTATTTCTCTCTCTTGTCTGATTGCTCTGGCTAGTGCTT
Organism: Dinomys branickii; assembly: GCA_004027595.1. Taxonomy (NCBI): domain Eukaryota; kingdom Metazoa; phylum Chordata; class Mammalia; order Rodentia; family Dinomyidae; genus Dinomys; species Dinomys branickii. The sequence goes on along the minus strand of PVLD010012173.1, from coordinate 40 downwards.
CCAGAACTATGTTGAATAAGAGTGGTGACAATGGACATCC